>WEDG01001912.1:0-47999 GCA_017591395.1 Schistocephalus solidus | reverse complement strand
GCAGTTATAGTTCCACGAGAGGTTCCTGGAAGATTATATATTCAAGATTATTATTTCCAAGTCATGTTTACCTCGCTCCTTTGGAATAATTAAAGCTGACTCCGGGACACCTTTAATGACTACATTCTGTTTTCGACTCAATCTAGGGCCCGTTTGTAACTCAGATCGTTCAGCTGAGTGAGTACTGGTAACCAGCTCACTTTGCCTGATAGGTCTTGATGGGCCGGGTGTTGGGCAGGCTGGAGCCAAATCTCTGCACGACTTGTTCTTCTTAGACCTTTTCTTCTTTGGCTTTACAAACTTGCCAAATTCTTAAACATCGCATGTTGCTGCAACGTCTACCAGTGATGTAGCGATGGGCGGTAAAGCCAGATTAGTGCTGGTGCTACCCAAACTAAGTACCGGTGGAGTGGCGCAAGGACTAGATGGGGCTCCCTTCGGAAGAAGCAAAAATTCCTCTGGTTTACCGGGTCCAGCAATCGCGATATGTTTAATGTGACTTTTATGTAAGCTTGAAGAAGCTATATATGAATACGAAGTTTGCTTTGTGGTAGGTTTATTACGAACAGGAGCTTTTTTAGCAGTTGGGTAAGATATATATTGTTTTAAGCTATCTATTTCTTGTCTAAGATTGCTTATTTCCCGCTCCATCCCTGAGAATTTCTGCTGGAGGCTGAAACACCCCATACATGTTTCGTCTTCGTAAGCTACATTAGTTAAGCTTACTGAACTTTAACCCCGTTTAGCGGGAGGTGAACAATTAGCAGAATAACGATAGTTACAATTGTTTTCTGCTTGTCCATTAAATTGCTTAACAAGATCCCCTGCCAATATGGTCGAGTGGGTAGAGGAGTCGATAGACGGTCCCAAGCAACTAGGTCATGGACCAATTTTTTGTGACAATAAACTTATGTAACTTGAGTTCTGATTCACTGCCGACCATTTTTTCCTCTGAATGTCGAGAGGGATTTATTAGGTTTTATTTTCAACTAAATAATCGTTTAATGTTGTTTCCCAATTATATCTTTCCACACATTTGTTTTTTTGCTCTGAAATAAGGGCTCTTTAGAACTGCTGGGTTAGCCGACAGAACTTGAGTCTAAAGTCGAACTGCCTTTGGAAGATGCATTATTGTCCTGATATTAACGTTATCCAATTTGGTGGTGTTGTGGTGTTTCTTCATTGCAGATTGCCAAACGTTTGTTTCTTGTGATGCAACTACGGGCTTGTTAGAGCACACAAGATAGAAGAATGTGATTTGTTCAGTTGAGGTCTGTTAAATCTGCTTGCATCTGATGAAATTTCCTCGCCAAACATTACGCCGTTTCTCCTCTATAGCAGGCACAACGGAGAATAAGGAGAAGTCCCACATAAGCACCACGTGATCACTTCGACTGAGCGGAGGCATTGAAATAATTTCGTCAATGCTACCTGATTTTTTCATGAAGACCAGGTCAAGAGAGTTAGACTTTTGTCCTTCACGTGTTCTGTTGGGGAAGGGGAAATGTTGTGTGAGGAGTGCCTTCAAGGTCTTTTGCAGCAAAACATAATCAAAAGTCGATTTCAGGCATGATTATTTAACAGTTTTCCAGTTAATTCCTGGTGCGTTGAAGTCACCCATAATCATGACATTAGGTCGACTGGAGAACATTTTTGTAATTGTTCCAACAGCTGGGTGTCTGCGACTCGGTCTATCCTAGGTGGCCAAAATACATTGAGGACATCCAGACATGGAGAGCCAAGAGCTTTGATGGTCAACCATATGGCTTCCGTGCTGCACGCAAACTTGCGCGTCCTGTCGCACATTATTCGCACCTCTTTCACATACACAATTATTCCACCACCCTGTCGGTTGTCTCGGTCCCTCCGATATATTTGGTATCCAGACAATGCTATTTCACTATCGCGAATGCTGCCCGAAAGCCATGTTTCGGTTACTGCTATGCCATCCTGACATACTTCGGCAAGGCAAATTTTTAACACGTCAAGTTTTGATAAAAGGCTTTGGGAATTTGTATACAGGCACTTCAATTTTGCGCCAACCAAACTTCCTGTTGCATTTGTCAATTTTATGGGCCTTCCTGTGTCTCCTCTGATGTCAATCTCATATGCCTTTTCCGTTTCTTGATGAGTTTCGGTAACTCTGGTTACCACAGTGATATGCCTGGGCGTTACGGCCTCAGTTCTGTCATCTCTTTGAGCAATGGTTTGCCTGATGTTTGGGGCGTTATTGGGGTTGCAGCCATTGTCCTTAGTATAATCGGTTCGTTCAATTGAAAACGAATATTCTTTTGAACTATCTTCCCCTTGAAAAAAGCCAGATTATGTTATGTCATAAAACTTTACAGGAAACCTAAATCATGTTTAAGTTCCAGACGTATAAATACGGTGAAGAATCGCGCGCGCTCCTCAAGGGGTGCGTATTCCAGAAGTTTCTACGGATATGCGTGGTTGTATAACTTTCTACCAATTAATACGTGGTTAGAACTTTCCATACCACCCCTTTAAAGATATCGCTGTCCTCAGGGAATTTAAAATCATGCAGAAACTACAGAGTTCCCCAAATTTCGAGAATTTTATCCCTTCGGGTGGGATTTCGACCATCCTCTCGACCCCCTCGCGATCCAAGTCATGCACTGCGTCGCTTGGATGTTCTAATCTGTGACTAGATTCCATGGGCCTGTCATTCAGCTCTAGTCGATTAAAGTGGACATAGGATTCGGCAGGCCGTATCAGAGAGCATTCTGGTGACGGTATATGGTCCAGCCCAGTCCATTACTAACTTACTCATTAGACCTCGAAGAATCGTATGTTCCCTGAGCCACACGGCATCACTGACATCATACAGACACCCGTGGGCCAGTCTGTCATAGTGCCCCTTTTCGTGCCTCAAGTCTCATTGTGGTCGTGCTTCCCCGTCTGCGATACGCATCTTCTTATGTAGTACAGCAACGTAAGAACTAACGGGCATCTGATTGTTCTCATGTGGTACTGGCCGATCCTCTGGTATTCGTATTTCACGACCGCATGTGAGTGCGAAAGGCATCTGCTGTGTCGAAGAGTGAATATTGGAGCGTTATGCAAGCATGCATGCTGGCAACGCGTCATCCCACGTGAAGGGAGCCTGGCAATCTACGAAGGCCCTAAGTAGCCGTACTTGACCGTTACCATGCGGGCGCTAGGCCGTGGGGCGCGTCTCATTGACCCTTAGGTACTTACAAAGACTGAAGAACTGCGCTTTCAAACGAAGTCCTTCAATCCAAATGGATCTGTTCTGGTGCACGCCATCTACGGTAGTTGCACGTTCTCATTTATCAGCAGCGAATAGGGTAGGTGATATAACAGCTATCCTTATTATCTGATGACACAGCTCAGCCACAATCTACCTTACATGTGGCCTTGTATGCTGGTCTAACAGCTGGCGTAACTAGGATCCCCTCACTTTTACATTTTCTTTTTCCTAAGGCCCATACTGCAAGTCAGCCTATTCTTCTTTTGCGTAGATACTCCGCATCATGTCGGTATATACAAAAGATATCTTCTGTTCATCACTACAAGGCATGATCAAAAACGTCAGAAAAATAGCAGCGTCTGCAAACCTATCTGCTACTGTTCAGAAGAGCGTTTTTGAAGGCGAGGACGTGGCGGTTAAAAGTTTTCACGAGATGACTAGTATTACGAAACGCTACAAAGAGCTGGAAATGCTGTTGCGTCTTAATCACCCAAATATTCTGATTGCGTATGCCGCGGGTCCGGACATTGAAAACGGTTCTCTCGACTTTATTGTGACTGAATATGCATCTTGTGGTGATTTGAACAATTGTAAGTTTTATGTTTCCCCCCACGTTCACTTTCTTTGTCTATGTTTATCTGCAAACACAGTCATGCGCAATGGAGCTTACCGATTTTGCATGAGTGTAGGACTGAGCATAATTGTTCTTGCGGATCTGGTGTTTGAGTGTCTGGCTGCCCACATAAGCCAATGCGAAAAATATAATGTTAAATTCCTTGTTTTGCCGGTTAATGCAAAGATCCATCCTTGTTTTGTTTCGAACTTATTTTTCACCCGATAAAAATCTAGGAAACTGGAGCCCTTCTTACTTAAAAAGGAGTACACATTACTTTGGCGAGTTCTCTCAGCCTGCCTTGGTACTGAGATGCACTTTCTCCGATGACAAATTAATTAATGTAGTTAACGGGCATTTTCGATTTGTTAAGCACGTCTGCAAAGTGCACGATGGAACTATTTATCACAACCACCTCAAGGCCTTATATTTTCCCAGATTTGGCCGATCACAATATTGCTCCGGAGTCCTTTCAGCCTGCGTCTCCGTCCTGAGAGGAGGAATGATTTATCCCGTCATGTGGCAACCTTGCAAGGCATGGCTTTTAGCGCACCGTTATAGATTTGAGTACATCAGCTAAGTGCTGTTGACTCCCCTCTCTCTTCCCTCTCCCATGTGCCAGTCGATAGGTTGAGCCAGTCTATCAACTGATTATGAGAGAGGGCGCAGTGGTTGACAGAGCTAGACAGCCTGTCTACGCGTGCTTCACACGATCTGTATCATTGCACTGAATTTCACATAAAGACGGTGAACTGGTCGGATCACACATGCGTGAGTGTACTATATAAGGCTCATGAAGAAGGGAACAAAGCGCATGCCTCCCACTGACGTGAGAGGTGTCAAGTCGTGGGAAGATGGTAGGTAGTCTGGGATGAGTTTGTGTGTCTGTTTATGAACGCCGTCATTCTTGGAATTGAAGTAGGATGAAGGAACCAACTGAGTGAACTTCCTTGATGTCCTCGACATATGTTCATAGCGAAAGGCGACCAGCACAACTTCGTCAACTTGGTCATGGAAGGACTATAAAAGCTGTCAAACTGCACCAGACCCATCTTCTGGCAAGCACTTTTGTACGTTAAGAACGTCTATGAAACAATCAGTTGTCTTCTTGGGCCACCCGTAGCTGGGATTAACCATAGACGGGAGGCATCCACCATGCGCTATCTGAAAAAGCAGAAAGACTCGCTGCTGCGATAAAGACGTCTGAAATCGAGTGGCCTATCTGATATGGTTGCGGACAAAGCAAACACGTATGACCTAACAGGCACAGGCAGGGAGGAGGAAGGATGCTAACTTCCAAGTCATCCCGTATTCGACGGAATCTGGCCACCCCTCCAAGTTTGAAGAAACCGAAATTCTTGCGAGAAATCACAGCAGCATCATTCGAGAACTGCTTGAGTCAGGGTTTTCCAACTTGCACTCCTTTAATAAATGCAGGGCTCACCTGCGATACTCCTTACTGAAGCTATGCCTGGGCAGTATGCGCAGTGATGTTGGGAACGGGGGCGAATGCAACTTCCAACGACAGTATGCGTACGTCATATTGCCTAGTAATAATCACTCAATCATCGACACTACTGATGGAATCTTGACCATATGGCACTTGTACACTGACAACCAACTCATTACTGTATCTGTTAAGAATATCTACAGTGAATGCATAAGCGGCTACTTTTCACAACTTCATGGTTAGACAGCCGCTGCGTCCTCTTCTTACTGCGTCTCCGATGCGTCTGCTACCTTTATTTATTGTTATATATGATATCTGAGAAGTAGGGTGAATAATAGTTTTTTCCAGTGATCAAGTCCCGTCCTCGGTACTTGGACTCGCTGTTAGAAAAGTAAGCCAACGGTGTGAGTCCTGGCGCGAATTGTGTGCTGTTTGTTAACCAAACAAGGCAGTGCTCTTGCTCTTCTATTTCTAGCCGTTATTTTTTCGATGATTGGGATTCCCAAAGAATTCTGTGGCAAGCTTTATGCCGTAATTTTAATGAATGGTTTTGCTGGCTCCCGTTTTTCCTGTCAGACTACGAGCGTTCATTTACAGCCCAGCACATTTCGGTGTTGTACGGCAGCAATAATTGCTACTTATTGAGAGAGAGAGAGAGAGAGAGCGAGAGAGAGAGAGAGAGAGAGAGAGGGGGGTTTGAAATACTGTATTGTGTACCGCTAAGTAGAAAAGCAGAAAGAATACCTTTTTAAAGGCGTTCATAGACAAGTTAATTTGCCGTCAATGTGTCACTTGTAGACTATGTTTATATTTTATCTTCACTGCTGTTGTCATTTTTACATCTTTCAATGTTAAGTGATTCACAACAGCATGATGCCTTACAATCTGTCAAATGCTTTATCATGGATGCTCCAACTCTCACGTGCCGTTGCCTATCTACACAATGACTGTGAGCCCAAAATCATCCACCGTGATATCAAGCCGGCCAACCTCTTCCTATTTAACCAGGGACATGTGCTCAAAGTAGGCGATTTTGGGTCTGCCGGTATGGATGGCCTTAATAGCCCCACACGGCGGGGTACGTGGACCTACATGGCGCCGGAATTGTTCGGTTCCCACACGGGTAGGAGACATTTATTTTTCTCCCTAATCATGCTTACTTGCAGAAAACGTAGGAAGTTATGGAGGGTTGTTGCCTTCGTGTTGCATCGCCCATTTCCTCCCGCGACGGGAGTCACTTGACATTTCATAATCTGGGTAAGGCTAACACTTCTGTCGAGGAGAGCGAGGGCGTGATGGTTTGGTCATTTACGTTGATAGTTCTCAACGTGCTCACACCAGCGCTCGACATTGTCCGAGTTGTCAGCAATAAATTCGCCATGCACATCGAAAACAGTCATTTAGTTCGGAGGGCATACCGCTGACTTAACGACTTTGTGCGGATGAACGGGAACGAGAATATGGTCTGACCCATAGGCGTTGCCAGTTCCGGCACCAGACATAGATCTTCTATCATGATCTTAGAATATAGTCGATCTCAGTGATTGATTTGAATACTAGTCGGTGTTGATATTGGTGAAAAACAGTCGGTTCTGTTCAGCAAACTTCGGCATTCGTACCATTGTCACCATTGAGCCACACTCAAGCTGGCCAATAAAGTGGCTGTTTGAAGGGTCGCCACATACCTGCCGGCTATTCCAGTCCCAGGTAGTAATTGGCAGATTGAGGCGTTCAAGCAATTAATGCATCTGTATGTTTTTTAATCGTGCTGGTCGACATTTGATTTTGGTAAATAGGCAAGAGTGACATGGATGTTCGTAAAGTTACCCCTCAGTCTTGCGTAAGCCATCCGATCATTAACTGGTTTCATCGCAAGTAATACATAATTCACTTGTTACAAGACGACCATCATCACTCATCTGCCAGGAGTCACGTGTAACTCTGTGGTGTAGGGTGGTTAGCTCCCAAAATGGGCTGTACTGGACCAAGGCCGGGCTAGTTTTGTGCATAGCACGCTTTTATCAGGCTGCATAGAGTTTGCGTGAACCCATAAATACTACCGTCTATAGGCGGTAGCATGGTGGCACCGGGACGATGGGTTACGCATTAGCCTAGCTACTGGCTACCCGGCACGTCCACAGGTGGTGGCTAGTGGAATGGCCTTCAGTGAAGGTTAGCTGTGAAATAAGCAGACTTGGGTCTGGCGAATAAGCAGTCGCGGACCAGCAGCGACAGTGCTACCAGGGTGCGACGGGCTGAGGTCTGGCACCGAAAGCCTAAAAAAAGCCGCAAAGCCCGATGACGGCACTGTGACATGGCGAGTGTGAACCGCCATTAAATAAGTTCGATCGCCCCGCTGCCTTGTGGATAGGGTCTTAAGCCAAAGCGCTAGAGGAGACAACCTCGAAAAAAACAATCCGAGCGGCTGTTAGAGACCCGCCCGTACTCACAATCCTCAAGACACCTCATGAAAATATGTCCGAATATAGTACTACGATCCATGCTACGGCGTCCGCGGGAACCGACGCGCTCCTCAACCCTAGTCCAGTGGTACGGGCGAATCTTATGCGATCTGCACTACTCAATCGGAATCGGACCCTTGGTATTAGATGCTGGAATGTGCGAACGTTCCTGAACCCTGGTACCCAAAGTCTGACGGCGCGCAGCCATTATCAGTACAACGTAGATGTGCGCTGCCTGTCAGAAGTCCGAATACCTAACTCAGGCTCTGTGGAAATAAAGATCCCGGGAGCCAACTCACACTTCACCCTCTACCACAGTGGTCTTCGTGATTTTTCTGGTAGACAGTGTGGCGGTCGCCCTTTCGCAATAAGCGAACCGTGCATTTCTTACTTGGGAACCAGTTAACGAACGGATGGCCTATGTGCGACTGAAAGATCAATTCAAAAACATATCGATCGTCTCCGTGTACGCACCAACTTCCGCTGCCAAACAGCACGACAAAGAAACGTTTTACTCGCAACTTCAAGCGTTAGTTGAAAGACTTCCGCACTCTAGTGCACTAGATGGCCTACCATCGAAAATCATCGCCATGATCAAGGCCTATTTCAGTTCAACCACTGCACGAGTTTTAGTCCACAACAATCTTTCGCAAGCACTCGATATCAGATCTGGCGTTCGACAAGGTTGTATTTTGTCGCCCATCCTGTTCAACTACGCTATCGACGGAATTCTTGGGAAGGCCCTGCATGAAGAGGACGGTGTTGAGCTTGCACCCGGACGCCGGCTGGCTGACCTCGACTACGCAGATGATATCGCCTTACTAGCCTCAAACCTTGATGATCTACAATCAATGGTGTCGCGCGTGAATGAAATCGCTACATCAGTCGGCTTGTCCATAAACTGGGTAAGACTAACGTTTTTTCAAGCTGCATCCCTGCCCAGGAAAAAGACCTCTCGGGATTAATGGCTGTCAACCTGAAGAGGTAGACAGTTTCATATACCTTGGGGCGAGGTTGCTGCCGAATGGCCAGAGTAAGGTTGACATTGTCTCCCGAATCGATACTGCTCGTCGGGCATTCTCAAGTCTTAGAAAGTGCCTGTGGACCCGTCGCGACATTTCTATCAACACAAAGATTCGCATCTACCATGCGTCTGTCCGGTATGTCCTTCTGTATGGTTGTGAATACTGGGCTACACGTATAGAAGATGAGCGAAAACTGGAGGCATTTTATCCCCACTGCTTGAGGACCATTCTCCGAGTGAAGTACACAGACTTCGTCTCAAACGAGACAGTCCGCAATCGCTGCGAAAATATCACAAGGATATCCAAAGCCATCCAAGAACGACGACTGAAGTGGTTCGGACACGTTCTTCGTCGCCCACCTTACGAGCTCAGTGTTACTACCTTTGAACAGACTCCACTACCCAATTAGAGACGTCGAAGAGGAGGTCAGCTCAAAACCTGGCTCGACACAGTTCGTCAGGACATGAAAGTTGTTCTTGGACCTTCGGTATTCGGCGTCCGTCGTTGGCGAAGAGAATGGATTGAACTGTCCAGGTCTGCTGCCGCGGATCGTCATGCGTGGAGGAGCACAATCCGTGACATAATCGAGGCCGGCTAGATCAGGCATGATCGCAGCCGTAACAAGTACAAGTAAGTACGTATGGTGGCACGCCTAGACATGGGCCTCGCACCGGAAATATTGGTTATCCATCAGCTTAGCTACTCGTTACCCGGCGCTTTCACAGGTGATGGATAGTGGAACGGCCTCCAGCGAAGGCTAGTTGCGAAATAAGCAGACCCTACGAGTCTCGCGAATAAGCAGTCGCGGACTAACAGCGACAGTGCTGCCAGGGTGCGACAGGCTGAGGTCTGGCACACCAAAAGCCCGATGGTGACTGTTAACTGCCATTAAATAAGTTAATTTGTCTCCGCTGCCTTGTGGGTAGACTCTTGAGTCAAAGTGCTAGAAGCGACAACCTCGAACAAACAGTCCTAGTAGCTGTTGGGGACCTGCCCGTACTCACAATTCCCAAAAAAACCTCATAAAAATATGTCCGATTATAATTACAAGTACAAAGTACTCGCACCATGTAGCCGCTGCGCCCAAAACCAACACCAGGTGGTTTCTTAGGTTCGGACGGTTTTCTCTTGCATCGCAGATGGAAGAAAGATTGAGACTGACATCGGGGAATCCATCCCCTCTGCACACCAGCACATTCCTCACTAATAAAATTTGGCGCGTTTGAGTTCATCACGCGCTAAATCGTGGCTTAGAAGGTTGTCAACTGACAGGACTGAGAGTCCGACCACTGTTACTGTTTCTTAATGTGCCCTTTGTGGCACTCACCGATTTGAGACCCCAGCTGCCCTCGCGAAAGCCTGATACACGTAGTGAGACCATATCATTTGTGACCCGCTTAGACGGTCTGTTTAGCTTTGTCAGCCACGCGCCTGATCCCGCCTTCGGTCGCCCTGGCGCTCTTGCCACCGGGCGCAGGGGAGTGAGAAAGTGTGGTAGACCCTGCGAAAGTCTGCTGATACAACACTTACTCCCGCGCAGGTTGCCGCCTTACGCCCACTCCGTGGGGCGCGCGTGGTATATCGTTCGCAACACTCGAACTTTCGGTGTAGGGTGAATTGAGAATTGCAATTTTACCTTTATTTTCTGGGTGCCTGAGTCGGGGTTTCGCACTTTTGACAGTTGGCAGACATCCATTTGTACCGTTGGAGCCTGCGTCGTCGGACTTGGGATATCAGGGTTCAGGAAAGTTCGCAAATTGCAGCATTAACTACAAATAGCAAGTTCTTGACTGAGTAGTCAGCTGGTCTACTATTTTCTCCCTTCAATCGAACAGGGTCTCGGAGTTCTTTGCTTCTCACAGACGCCATAGCGCGTATCGTAATAATTAAATAGAACATGCTTTGAGGTTTCTTTTAGATTTTGAGTACAGGCGTCTCCGACAGCCGCTAAGATTGTTTTTTTTTTCCAGCCGTCTGACTTTTTGTCTTTTTAACGCTTTTATTCTTTTACATCCTTCTTGGTGCGTGAAGGTGTGTAAGCGATTTGATCTTACTAACAGCCGACTAGACCGGGGTTCTAATACATCTGCCCCTGGACCTTTTTGGTCTGGAACTCCCCCGCTTTCCCGGACATGCTTGGCCATTCAAATATAATTACCTATTTGTTATTTTGGAATCACTTTTGATAAGAACTTTCAGTTTTAATATTCTCTCCTTAAGTCGATCCAATCCTTTCTCCCCTGTCAAAGTTTTCGTCTGGATTAAGCTGCATTACCATTGCTTGTCAGATTTACTCTTTATCGGTCACCGCCTTGAGGTGAGGTGCATCGTGATCCTGGTCTTCGATTAAATTAAAAGTTGTATTATAACTATTAAAAAGGGAAAGAATCAGCTAAAGGTCAAACCGCTATGCTGATTTTTAGATTAAAATGAACGTATCAAATGTAAGCTTCTTTGTATCAGTAGTACACCTGCTAGTTATTCTGCATTTGATTAACTTATTTCTACTTTTTTAAGTGTATGATCGTAAGGCAGATGTATACAGTTCGTCCATTACCTTCTGGGAGATACTCGCGCGTCGTTTTCCTTCGCCCCCGAATGAGCCCTTTATAGTTACTCTTAAAAATCTAACTGTGGAGAAACGGCGTCCCCCCAAACTCTCCAAATGCCCACCTGCATTACGAAATCTTTTGGCAAGGTGAGTGAGTGCTGGGAAGAACTGTAGGTCAAACCTAAAGACTTGCCAGTTTCCGATAGCATTTTGCAATTTTCCTTTTGTCTCTTGCATGGTTTTAAACTCTAACTGACTGAAAAAAATACGTCAGATTTCTGATCCGCCCTCAGGCAAACTGTTCGACTCGGTCGGTCCCAACAGCGCATTTACCACGCCCAAAGTGCGTATCGATCTGAGTTAACGTGAAATTCATAATTTTCAATAGTGGTGCTATTTCCTTAATTGTTTTCAGTGCGTGGTCCGAGGATCCACAGTCTCGACCTAACATGTCTGAGATAGCAATTTTTCTGCAGTTTGTGGGGGACAGTCTGCTCAAGAGTGGACTCCTTCCCCCTCCACTGCCCATCGAGGCTATCTCCAACCGGCGTCTTACGGGTGATAAGGACGCATGTGAAGATCTTGTGTGGCAGGGAGAGGAAGAGAAGCAGGATGTGTGTATTGACTCTGAATGGAATGTTTCCGAATGGGACTCCTGTTTTTGCCGACAGGTCAGTTTTTCTAGTCTACCCGCTTGCATTTTTCGGCTTCACTTGTTACGCTCATCAAGTCTTTCGTTATGAAACTCAACCAGCGCATATTAAAGAGCTGACTTCTAATGGTTTGGTAGAACTGGGTGCTAAAGTCCTCATAAGATTTCATTTCACTGAAAGAATTGGAAGAGACCGTTTCATGCTCCACAATATATATCGAATTAATTAATTTGTAATTTATGTCATCAAAGTAAGTTGACACGTTTTTTGACACTTTATGTTGTAATAAAGACAAGAGCTGGAAGTCAAACTGATAGAATTCTCTCTTCCCTCTTGCTTCTTGCTCAGCCCTGTGAAGAACTAGTAGTTTGCCAGCCCGAATGTTCCACCCACCCTCAGTCAATGGATTTCGGCGAGTTGAACATTGTATGCGATGTGGATCAGTGAACTCTCCTCTTCTGCATGGGTACACTAGCGGAAACTAGTACGTTTCGTCTGTTACTACCTATCCAAATACTTCAATATTTTTTAATAATATTTTGTGTTGTTGCTGTTGTTGTTAAAATCGATACCAACGCCTTATTCTCTTCGACAATATTGCCTTTCTTGGCATTGCACTATAAACACTATTCACTGTCCTGCAAAAAACGCATTATTTTTCGAAAAATGATTTAACTGCATTGTCTGCACTGAAAAAATATTTACTTTTATCGGTAGTTCATGGGAATGTGAACCCCACGTATTTCAGGTGGACTTGCGCTAAATTCCGTGATGGGTTATAACTGCTGTTAGTGATGGGGTTAGGGTTATGAGAGTTGGGATTAGGGTTAATCCTAATGTTAGGGAAGTCATTAACCAATGTCAACCCATAGAGTCTTGGCCGTGGTTCCGTTCCGATCCGGCAGAGCGTTCCCTCCATTTGTGCCAGCACTAGGATCTCCTTTCCAAGATCCATTATTTTACTTCTATTGTCATTGGTATCTCTTCAGTCCACCCAACAAACACCTATACGATATACGGACTCGCCGTCGGCGTGCAACTCAACCACCGGCTTTTTCCAGCCGCCCTATCAACCTGAATCTTTCTTGCCAACTGCAATCGCCCACGCTAGCCATAATATTACCGTTGGTAAGCATCTCATTCAATAAATTTAACTATTCTTCCTCCGAATTTTCACCCGAACTTATGTCTGGGGTGGCTGCACTTGTAGTGGCCCAACTCCCTGCGCATGTTGCAACGCCTAATATCTCGTAACTACATGCACGTGCGCACCAGTAGCGGCCACTATACTCACTCTTGAGTTGAAATTCCAGCCCCTTGTTTGCGTGAAATGTTAGTCCATTTTGCGCCGGCTGCGATTATGTCATTATTGGATAGCCTGAGATATAATCGCGATATTTTCGCAGTGAGTGCAGACTGTCTCGTTTGAGATGTAGTCGGTGTACTCCACTCGAGGGATGGTCGTCAGGTAGCAATGGTTAAAGACCTAAAGTCTTCGCTCATCTTCCACGCGCAAAGCGCAGAATCCAAAACTGTAGAGAAGGACCGACTAAACGGATGTATGGTACACACGGATCTTGGTGGCGACGGAGAGGTTGCGTCGGGTCCATAGGCACTTTCTAAGGGTGGAGAACACGCGGCGAGCGGCGTCGATTCGGGAGACAATGTCGTCCTTACTCTACGCATTTGGCGGCATCCTCACCCGAATGTATTTTAAACTGTCTACTTCTTCAAGTTGACAGCCATTAATCCCCGAGGAGTGCTTTCTCCTGTTCTAGGTTGCAGCTAGAAACCTAGTGGGTTTTTCCAGTGTTTATGGATAGGCGGACCGAAGTAGCGATCTTATTCGCCCGCGACGCCGCAGACTGTAGATCACCAAAGCTTGAGGCTAGCAAGGCGATATCGTCAGCGTAGTATAGGTCAGTCAGGCAGCGTTCGGATGCAAATCGCACACCGCCTGAACCGTGTAGGGCCCTCCCGAGAATCCAGTCAATGGCGTAGTTGAATAAAATGGGTGACCGAGTACAACTTTGTTGAACACCAGATTGAATATCGAAGGGTTGGGAGAGATTGTTATGTACGAGAACTCGCACTGTGGTGGAGCGATAGTAGGTCTTGATCAAAGCAACGATTTTGACCGGCACACCATCTAGTTCCATTATTTGCCACAGGGACTCGTGATGAACGGAATCGAATGCAGCGCGAAATCAATAAAGCAGACAACCGCCTGCTGCTGGTTGCCATGGCGTAATTGTAGAATGCGCCTCAGCGTGAATATCTGTTCCACGCATCCATGCCCAGCTCGGAATCGGGTTTGGTTGGGCCTCGTCATATAGTCACGTGCAAACTGAAACCGAGTGAGAGGGGCAATAGTTAAGACTTTCACAGCAACGTCGATTATGCTTATGCGGCGGTAGTTCTCACACTTTGTCTTATCTCCCTTCTTGAAGACAGGCAAGAGGATGTACGAACCCCAGTAACTAGGAACTACTCCGTCTCCACACGTGCCAGAGCGCCAGATTGGCGATGCAGACCTTGTAGATTTCTGTGGGAATACTGTACTCTCGAGGTGCCTTATTGTTGTTCAGCCTCTGTATTGCATCGGCAATTTCTCCGTCGGAAGGCGGTCGCACGACACTGTATAGACTAGAGAGGGATGAAACTCGGGTGCAGAGGAGAGCGAGAGTGTGATTAGTTCTCATCTAAATGGAGGACGTGCTCACGCTGGCGATCGACCTAGGCCGAGTTGTCAGCAGTAAAGCTACCATTCACATCGCGAACAGAGTCACTAAGTGTCGAGGGTTTACCACTACCTTGGCGGATAATTTGGTAGAGTTTGCGAGTGTCACCAACGTTTGAGGTCTGCTCCATGGATGTCGCTATTCCAGACCAATATTTCTGCTGGTCATCCCTAGCTGACGTTGTTGTCATTTTCCGGAGTTGGCGAAAGGAAGTATCGTTGTGGTCGAGTCTTCTGGGTAGACAACTGCAGTGTTTGTACACTCATCCCGTTACTGCGGGGCCGCTGGGTGAATCCAAGAATTTTCTCAGCTGCTCCATAGACGGATGTCTCCAGAGATTACCATTAATTACTGCCTTCTCTGTCGTCTCGTGTCGTACAATTGAACCGGATTTCTGTGTTCGGGGCCTCGGCAGTGCTGAGTTGTCGGATTTTTTTGCGACCGAGGCGTCTCGCACGTGACATTTTTGGGTGGAGCTGAGAGGTGAACTTTCAGGCGTGTGCAAACGAGAACATGTTCAAGCTCCTGGGCGTCCCCAGTTTCGGCACAACGCATCGATCTGCAATCGTGAACTTAGCTGAGGAACCTTCAACCAACTAGAATGTAGTCGATCTGATTTGTGGTAGCAAATGTTTTCAGCGGTGCTGGAATCATTTGTTGGTTCTTATCAGTGAAATTCAGCATTCTCTTACCATTGTCGCATCGAGAGCCAAGCGGCCAAAACCGGCCAATAAGGCGACTGTTTGACGAGTCCCTTGGCCCAGTCCTACCCTTTTAATCCTTCGCAACAATCAACATATCACGGCGAAAGAATCTTTCTACTAACTCCTGCGACTGCGAATGGAAGGTCTCCTTATCGCCCTGTTCGGCAGTTGATGTTGGTGCGTACACGGAGACGACAGAGGTATTGGTAAAGTAACCCCTCAGTCGCGCGTAAGCCACTCGGTCATTGACTGGTTCCCGTGCAAGTAGTGTACGGTTTGCTTGTTCCGATAGGGCAATAGCCACGCCGCGTCTACTAGACGAGTCGCGTAGGCCGCTGTGGTACAGGGTGAAGTAGGTGTTGACTCCAGGGATCTTTATATCTCTTGCACCTGAGTCAGGGATTTGGACTTCAGACAGACAGCAAACAGCCAGATGGTACTGACGGAGACTGCGTGCCGTCAGACGTTGGGTACCTTGGTCCAGAGAAGTTCGCACCTTCCGGCATCCAATACCAAGAGTCCGTTCCCGGTCGAATAGTCCAGCCCGTATGCTATTCGTCCGCACCACTGGACCAGGGTTGCAGAGTGCATCGGTTCCCGCGGATGCCGTAGCATGAATCGTAGTACTGTAATCGGACATTTTTCGTGATGTTTCCAGGGGATGGTAAGTACGGGTTGGTCCCCAATAGCCGCTCTGATTTTTTGTTCGAGGTCGTCTCCTCTAACGCTTTGGATCAATAACCTACTCACAAGGCTGCGGTGGCAAGCTAACTTATTTAATGGTGGTTAACGCTCGCCATGTCACAGTGCCGTCGAAGGGATTTGCGGCATTTTATAAGGCAGTCGTTGTGCCCCTGCGCCCTGGTAGCACTGTCGATGGTGGTACGCGACTGCTTATTCGTCGGACCCGTGATTCTGCTTATTTTCCTCCGCCCGACCACGCCTCTGGCCTTCTTAACTCGGTCTGAACATCGAACTGAGTTAGGTGTGGGATTATAAATTGCAGTAGATGCATCGAAAATATGCTATCTTTAAAACTAGGTCGCGCAAGTCACCGTCCCTGTGACCGCTATGCTGTAGTGCACCTCATGGACGTCATCGGAAGCGATGACATAACTTTTTGTGCCAGTAATCCTACACATTATACAGGATAGTCCCTGCCTCTGATGAATGACGTGTAGATGCAAAGACCCAGTGATTGGCTTTATCTCGTGTTCCCAACTTAGCAAACTATTTACTCACTAATTACGGTTTAAAATGGGTTGTACCGATTCTCGTGTCCTAATGCCAATCTTATCTTCACTCCCCCTGGAATTTAGCTGAAGGCCTCATGCACTGGGGTGGGGGCTTGTGCCTATTATCGTGTCCTGTCCTAATTTCAATTCGCATTTGAATCTTGAGATCTTTGCTCGCATTATGAGCTGGGTTTAAGATGCCAGTTTTATCTGCATGGTGCAGGCCTCCTCATTTCTTCTTGTTGCTCTTTTCTATTGTGTCTGATTATCTTCCATTTTATGTTGGTTAAGACGAACCTGTTTGTAATGTCTATTTGTGGAACTTTCTCATTGTTTTTGCATTGGGCATAGATTTTATGGCGCGACGAGAAACGCAAGCACAGGCCCGAAATTCTCTGGGCACATAAATTTCGCTTCGATTTCGGTCGCACACCTCGCCTTCAATACTCTGTCCCTTTCTATCGTGTATTTTCTCATCTCATCGTTCCATTCTGTGGTATGAGGCTGTCTTTTGTAAGATACCCTGTTTTCCGGCTTAATAACGTTAATAAACTCCGCCTCACACATTCCTCATACAGCTGATTAGTCCGCTACCATGAGCACCTAAAAAGGGTTATTTAAAAACTAGAGCTAACGCGTATGCGATGCGCCGATATTGATGAAACGTTCAAAAAGTTCAAAACCTCTCACGTAGCTTCAAAATCCTCCGCTGATCTGAAAATCCAATGGCCCAATTTTAAAAGATAAAATGTCTCGCAAGTACTGTTCATTCAATTAGAAATAGTATTTTTGGCGGGAACTTTCCGAAGTTGTGCAAATTTCGCGAACTGTTTAAAATGCATGTAAAGCGTCCAACAGTGGAATCAAATGCAGAAAGTGAATTAGTACTACGGAATGAGAATTAAATGCGTAAATAAAGCGTTATTGATAGTTTTCCTGTTTGCGGGAGTAATAGGCAATGGAGGTGAATGTGGATGGGGGTCGTCATTGGAATGACAGGAATACTTAATTTAAATCACATATGTTCTTGAATGCGTTGTTTTTTTATGGGGATAAGGGTGTTTGCGGTATTTTTGTTTTGCAGGTCCGTCGTCTGAATGAAAATTTTAGTAAGGATGGTGTGCAGTTGGTCAGGGAACAAAAAGGGAAATGTAATAAAACAAGGCAACCATGGACAAGCCGTATTCTACGTATTAACAGAGCAATTCGTCTTGGAGCGTTCCTTATATGGCGGTAACCTTATTTGCAAGCCAGGAAGGCCGCTTTTGTATTTTATGCTTGTTAATACAATCAGTCGCGTGGGCTTTTGAAATTGAGCCGCCATCTTTTCTGCTCTCCATTCGCATGTGAATCCTCTTATTTGTACGTCGATTAGCCTAGTTAACCCATTATATACTGTATTTTAACCCTATTTGTTTATTCGAACAACAAAAATGAGGTCGTCAGCGTACGACGCTGGCACCATTTTGAAGGAAGTCCAAATTGATCAAAATTTTGAGACGCATTCAAAGACGATTCTTCACGGTGAATGGAGGACCTTTTTTGCTGAAATAAAGCGCAGCTCTCTCTCTATTAAGCAAGACACCTGATAGCCTTTGCCTATTTAATGTGACAGTGGATCCGCCGCACGAATTGTATAAACTAGTTACCTAGTGACACCCCGACTGTTGCTCAATTCATGAAGCCGAGACGGGCAGCTGACGTGACTTGAGCCAATTGTGAGAACGTGACAACATTTCGCTGTTAGGTTATTTTTATGAGTGTCCTTACATCCTAAAAAAACTTGGGAATTAGTAAGTCGCCCTCGCCAGGACGCTGCTAACTTTCCTGGAGAACTTCGTACGCATGATAATGCGTGAGTGTGCACTTAGTCCTGTTCAGGGATACAATTGCCGTGCCTTTGCTTACGTATCTGCGCCATTGCCGACGCAAACCCAAAGACTAGATGTCCATCAACAATATTCAGTTGGCGGACGATGCCCGGCGCGCCCATCTCATTGGAGACCCATCATTAAATGTACAACGTTATCCAACAACATGATCAGCAAGAACCAACCGAAGCTGATACTGGTAGGGTCTGTAAAGGAATAAGAACGAACCCCCGCTTCCAGTGATTAAAAGGCCATGTCAACATCGGTATGTGATCAAGTGCAGTTAGGCGACCTCTGAAGCTAGCAAAACAAGGTTGGAGCATCTGGTTGCATCAGAGTTAGCGAATGTTCTGTTGGCAAGAACACTGTCCCCAGCTGTTCAGCTCGCGGTCTCTGGATGCATTCGTGTTCTCTTCCTACAGTTTTTCCCGCATATCACCTCTAATGATCACGAATGAGTTCAGCTGTCAGCTGCTGAAATGCAAACGGTGTCGGGACGACGGAGCCACTTGTGAAGACGAACAGTTAGCCTACGTCTACAAAACTGTCTCGAAGCGGTATTTCTCGTGTATCACAATACTGGAGGAGAGCTGCTATGCTTCCTTCGATAGAAAAACTGCTTACCGCCGCGTCTGCATTAGCATCCGTCTCAAAGAAATCACTGCGAGGGTCCTTGTGGCTGCCCTAAAGGGTTTAGGCACACTAAAAAGGCTAAACTGGTGATTTTCGCGCTGACTGACGCTCTGAAAGCCGACCATTAATCCTGCGATGAACCTAAAACCGGAAAGCGACAGTGTTTCCTTGATTTCACCGCAACGTTCGAGTTTCGAGATGAGTTATTCCCGGAAGGGGTAAAGGCTTACAGTATCCACTCGAAACTCGTGAACATTCAGCCAACTCACTTGTAGGGAACTCGGGTTCACAGTAGAAAGAGCGAATACTTCGCTGTGAACGCTAGCGTCCGACAAATCTATGGCTGCCCAAACTCTCCTCCATGTGATAGACTCGGCTCTGTCCTTCATTGCACAGGACCTGCCCAAGACCTGATGTCGGAACTGGTTTATATCACCTAATGTGATATTTCTTTCGAAAAGATACAATTCACCCTCGATCTTTTACTTATTACATTGCGAAAATTCAACTTGGGAGCTGAAGAACCCGAGTGTCAGTTGACAGCTGTCGACCGCAAATAAAATTGCCCTCCTCCTGAATGAGGAAAAACTCTGGGCTATTGAATATTTTGGTTACTTTCGCTTTATTGTGCTATCGAGGAGTCAGTATCAGAAGACAAACCGCCGTTTAATATTAACGCGGGACCTATTCGGCCGACACATTGATTGTCTGTCGACGTCGCGAGGTTCAGCAGAAGACGGTTTTGCATTTCTGGCGTTAAGATCATCGACGTCCTACTCTGTGCCCGCGAAACATACTATTAAGCAGCCTTTGGTGCTATCGAGTCGACTGGATGCTCGCCTGGCGGGTTAAACGTTATGGTTGATTTAATATCTAAGTGTTCTGGTTCAGCCACTCAGCAAACATGGGTGCTGGCCAGCGTTGTACGTTTTACAACACGAGAGACAGACACGATTGACGCAGGTGGGCCACTCACCCAGAATATCAGTGGGTTAAGAACGCATGCGTTGTCACCCATGGGCCGCGTGCCGAATAAGAAACCACTGCGTTTGGAAACCGCCTTGAGTTTTTAAACTACGCACACCGACTCGAAGGGGAGCTTATCCACGACATTATCTGGCCCTACCCTTGTGCGAGTTGGCAATGTCGCCGTTGTTTCCAGCTAAGGTAATCGACAGATATGGCCAAGTAAACTTACAGAGGATGCAGGAGTCGGGGGTCTTCCATATTTAGTAGGGAGTCAAATGGAAAACGACCGCTGTGCATGTACCGCACCGGCCTAGAATGCCGTGAACCCTAGATCCCGAACACCGGTAATGGCACTAAGTGTTCCAAGTGACAGTTCGACTGTCGATTTCGACGAGATCCACCGTATGCTCCACATCAGGTGGCGCAGGGACGGTGACTTGCGCGTGAATTAGTTTTGAGTGATAGTTGCCTTGCGCTGCAGCTACCACACTCTCTCCTCCCCCACCTAAGCCCGGTGTCAAGACAGAGTCAAGAAGACCGCAGGCGGGAGAGGACGCAGGTGGCTGGCGCGGCCGGATCCGCTCCTGGGTGTACCACCACACCTGGCTCGGATCCCACGGAGTAGGTGTGCCATAAAGGCCACATTAGAGGAGCCATTGCAGCCTGACTCAGTCAGCCACTCCGCACAAAACACATTGGGCTGACCACACGGTCTGAGTTATCCCGTCAGTTGGCAACCTTCGAAGCCACGGCTTTTAGCGCACCGTGATAGTTTCAAGCGCGTCAGATTGTTTATAGTGAGCAAAATGCGCTGAGCTGTTGATCTCACTCTCTCCCCCACCCCCACAATCGGACCACCATCGGAGCCAGTCAGTTGTCTGGTGGGAGTGGGCGCACCCATCTTCGCGCGCCACAGCACGACCTGGCCCCCATAACGCACACACCAGGATTCACATACTCAGGGGATATGGAGGAGCCATCACCGTCTGACTCCCAGTCCATTGGTCAGCCACGCGATACACAACACATACACTGGGCCGACAGCGTGGTCTGGTGTAAGTGTCATATTGGCAGCCTTCCAAGCCACGGTTTCTAGGATACCGTGATTTTATCAGGTACATTATGATGATTGTGAGGGTGTTGTCTATGTATAAGTGTAGATGGTGTGCGCTGCTGTGGCTTAGCCTCCGGTGGTTTACCGTAGGTTGTCGTGGAGGCGCATGTGTCCTAATAGACCCATGCGTTGTGTAAATGCGCGGGCGCAGTGAGGGCAGTTGAGGTGGGCGCGTCGACTGTATGTCGGAGCCCCAGGCACTGGTTCACCAGCGTCCGTGCGATGGATTCGCAGGTGACTGACCAGGCCGATGCGTGAGTTGAAATTGTGGGCGCAGTTTGAGCAGGAGAAATCGGTAGAAGCTAGGGGGATGTCATTCATGGTAGTGGGGGTGGCAGTGACGGTAAGAATGGCAGGAGCGGAGGGTGTGCATGATGTATCGGTGTTGTGCTGCCTAAACGGGCCATGTGGTAGATGCATTGGACCATCACGGGGGTCACATTAGGGCACGGCAGGCGTTATATGGGTTGCGCTCCCATAACGAATGCCGAACATGGAGGTGTGGTGCACGCCTAGGGGCGGCAAGGACTTAGGGGGCCTAGCCGCGCCAGCCACCTCCGTCCTCTCCCGCCTCCGGTCTTCTTGATTCTGTCTTGACACCGGGCTCAGGTGGGGGAGGAGGAGAAAGTGCGGTAGATGCAGCGCAAGTCTACTATCACTTTAAACTTAATCACGCGCAAGTGACCGTCCCTGCTCCACTTTCCCCTGGAGCATACGATGGACATCGTCGGACTACGACGGTCGAACTGTCGTTGTCGGCATTGCGGTGAATTCCGCTGTCATGGATGCGCATGTGACCGAATAAGCCCATGCGATGAGTGAATGTGCGAGAACAATGATGACAGTGGAGGTGACGATCTCTACTGTGTGTTGGTGCTCCAGGCACTTGTTCACCAGTCTCTGTACAATGAATTCGCATGTGACCGACCAGGCCGATGCGGGAGGTGAATGTGCGGTCGCATTGAGGACAGTTTAGGAGAGAGTCCCCATCGCTGATGGTGGTGGTGGTAGTGAAGGCGGTGGTGGTTGCGGTGTTGGGGGCAACAGGCGATGAGTAATGGGATGGGGTCTCTAGGATGGTGGGAGTAATGAAATTCATGCCAGGAGTGAGGGTGGGGGAGTCCGAAGGAGGTTTGGCAGAATTTGACCTAGAAGTTGGAATTGTTGGTGCATTGCGTCCGAAGATGTCCAACCAGGCCGATTCGCGCGCGGAAGATGCGTTGACAGCGAGGGCATGTTGACAGGGCCTGAGCATCGACGATGTTGGTCCGGGGCGCTGGTTACTTTCGTGCCGCTCTTTTGGCCTTGGCGGCGGCTATCCGGTTGACGACATAGATTGCTGAACCAGTCTTCACGGATCTTCTCCATGCCAATCTATCCTGGGCGAGGTCCTCCTAGGTCGCCAGTTTGATTTGCAGTTGCTTCAGCGATTTCTTCAAAGTGTCCTTGTAGTCTCGTTTTTGACCTCCCTGTCGGCGACATCGCAGTAGAAAAGTCGTTTGGGTAGTCGCTCGTCGTCCATTCTTACCAGGTGGCCGATCCATCGCAATTGCACTTGCCTCAGCATGGCGTGGGTGCTAAGGATTCCGGTCCGCTCCAGGACTTCCGTGTCCGGGATCCTGTCTTGCCATCTCAGCTTCAGTATTCTGCGGAGGCAGCTAAGATGGAAGTGATTCAGCTTCCTGGCTTGGTTCGAGTAGACGGTACGGGTCTTCGCTCCGTAAAGGAGTGTCGTCAAGACGACGGCCTTGTATATCTTCAGTTTGGTGTTCAGGTGAATACCGTGGCGATCGCACCTGGAAGCCTGCAGCCGGCCGGAGGCCTGACTAGCTTTGGTGATCCGTTGGGCAACCTCGTCATCGATTCTCGTGGTGCGTGACAGCGTGCTTCCTAGATAAGTAAAGGTTTCCACGTTTTTGAGTTGAGCATCATTGAAATTGATTCGGGGAGCATTGTATTCTGCACTGGGTGACGGCTGGCGCATGACAACCGTTTTGGCTGTACTGATTGTTAATCCAAAATCGGCGAAGAGTCCATGCTCCTTTGCATGTCCTCCTCCGTCACGGTGTTAAGGGCGCAGTCCGCGAAGAGCAAGTCATTGACTGTAGTAGTAGACACGCGCGTTGGAGCCTGCATACGCCGACTGTTGAGAAGGTGTCCGTCAGTTCTATAGGCGATGCGGATCCCAGGCTGTTCATCACGGTAATGGTCCATCACGGCAAGCAGTGCTGTCCCTAAATAGGGCTGCTCGTACATTCCCGACGGCTGCCGAACTCCACTATGGGTCACGGTTTTGTTTTTGTGGGAGAACGACCCGAGTTAGCCTGGGCCGCCTATGGAGTTGCTTTCGCCCGCACCGTAGGACTTTTTGAGAGGGGGGAGGTATGTAGTTCGTGAGTCAGACATACCGGGTGTGGAGGCACACACAACACAGGAGACCCTCACCTGGTTTAGCCCGCCGGTCGTGACGGTTGCCTGGGGTGTGACCGCTGCGAAGAACCCAACTTCGAGGAGCCACAGGTGAGAGTTGGGTACCAGGTAGATGCGGCCAGAGGAGCATTCACCACCTGTACGAGACAAACGGAGCGACCAAATGCTATCTGTGTGGTGCTCCCCCTAACTAGTACCCCTACACCCCAAGTGTTCCAAGTACAAGTATTCACTGGAACTGCTTTGTTGCTAAATTGCATGGTACCTGGAAATTAGTCGTACGAGGACCATATTACTGCAACTGGATCCAGGATACTAGTTTATTCGCAGAGCTGCACGCTGTGGTAGGACAAGAGATCATTGGTATCATTTTTGTTTTAGAACACGACATTGCACAACTAAGTGCACCTGTTTTTTGAAGTCAATAATATTCCTTCTTGTGAGGAACTTGGTCGGTAGAAGAGGAGAATGCATCTAATTTTGAAATTCGTGGCTACTCGTTGAATGAACCTTCTGGATTTCGGTTAGCATATACAATCAGATTTGTTACCCATCTTATTTTGTGGTTACGTAGGGGTGTAATCAGTGTTTTGACTACGAGCACTACAATCATCAGGCCCAGTTCCCTTTTGGGGGAGGAGGAAAGCACCAGTGCATGTTGTGTATTCTGTACAGAATCTTAAAGGTGGTCAGAGGCCCTGACGCGCAGCTAACTCTGGGCCTGCGCACGCGTCTTTCCGCCAGTGTGGTGGGCTTGAATGGATAAACGTCATGTGAGAGTGTATTACTGACCCCTTGATCAGTTGATAAGCGCCTGGGCAGCTCGATAACTGGGACCAAGTGACCTCTTGCGCCGCGCGGGCGCCAGAGGTGGAGGGTGCTACAACTCCCCCCAGGCACAGAGCAAGGTGGAGGGGGTCGACAGTGGTGCGAACGATGAACTGAATAAACAAATATGGTGCCGGGTTTGAGAGCGTACCGATGGCAACAGAATTTGCCCAAAATTTGGGAAGGGTGATGCGATCTGTGCAGAGGTGCAATTGGGGCGTTGGCGAAAGGGTGTGCTGGCGTGATCTCGTCAACATTTCGCGGTGAGTTAGCACCTTCGTGCCTGACACAGTGGATGCTGAGGCAGACCAATCCGTCGGTGAAGTTTCACTGCAGTTTGGGCTCAAAGATGGATAGATTGCAGGGCGTGTCGAACGCAGTGGATTTTGATCGAGGTAGGTACACACGGGGATTAAAGACCTGGGAGATCATGAGTAAGAATTTGGTGAAAATGATAACAGGAGGGTTTGAAAAGTGGAAACACCCAGTGTTAGCACGGTTGAAGAGAACTGCTCTCAAAATGGGGTTGTAATCCAGCGGCTGATTTATGTTGATGACGTCTTCATTCGTGACAAGATATAGGTGACTGCGTTTTCCTATCGGTGGACACGATGGGTTACACAGAAAAGACAGACAGTCGAGTGGGAAATTTCGACATTTGAGTTCGTTCGTGTCAGATGGTTGCGGTTAGATCACACCGGGTTCATCAATTTGCAGGGGTCTAAGCAACGTTTGTACTCAGAGCACTGCAATCGTCAGGCCCAGTTCCCTTTTTGGGGAGAACAGGAAAGACACCAGTAGATGTTGTGTATTCCGCACAGAATCTCAGCGGTGGTCAGAGGCTCCGACGCGCGGTAAGCTCTGGGCCTGCGCACGCGTCTGTCCGCTAGGGTGATGTGGGCGTTACTGAATAAACGTCATGTAATGGGGAGGTACTGGCTGCTTGATCAGTTGAATAACCGATAACAGTTTGTGGGTGTCTGAGCAGCTTGAGAGCTGTGACCACGTGGCCTCTTGTGTGGCGTGGGCGCCAGATATGGCAGGCGCTACAGGTACCCCTCTGTAGCCATGGCTGCACGGTTTGCCAGTCCCATTCTTTGGCATAGGAAATCGTTCACCGGATATCCTCCTGCCGGATATAGCAAACAATGGTAACCCCAAGGTGTGGTAACTTGTCCATGCGCGCTTTCCCTCAAAAAGTGAATGACGGAAGAGCTGCAAAGGTAATTTTTCGTTAGGCCGCATCCATCAGCTTTACAAGCGGTCTAGGCAGACCAAAGGCAATATCACCAAGTGGCGGGACTGACGATTACGATAACAGACTGTCACGTCAGACGCACATTGCCAACCAAGACGAGGGCGACTGAAATGGCCATTTATGGCTTATTAGCCGTCATCAGTCAGCCGAGGCCAACCCCAGGTTGTGCACCACCCGAGGCTGGAACCCGCGACCTGTTGATTAGAAGTCCAACGCTCTAACCACAAACCATGTCTTGCCCGGTTAGCTCGGTAATATTGACATCGGTGAACGGACGCCTCGTTGATCGGTTACGTCCTGCCAGTTGTCGCTTCTTGAGTTCCGAACAGCTAACAACACGGACGTGAACTGACAACGAAGCCGAAGGAGGCCCGCTCACGCAGAGCGACGCGAAGAGGCATTTGATCAATCTCGGTGGGAAACGAAACTATATTACAGGTCCGATTTGACATGCCCCCAGCACTCAGTATTTGACTTCACTGTGATAATTTTAGGCACCTTAAACGTGCATTTTGCGCATTCGCCTAGCCCCTTCAGGAAGATTTTATGCCTACTAACGACATTCACGTCTGACGGTGAATGTGACGGTTAAGTTCCCGGTGCTGGCGTGAGCAAAGGAGAAGTCTGGTCGAGCACCGGAGCAATTTGTTTATTATTCTGATCTTTCGAACTAGTGCAGTACATCGTCAGCGATAACAGCAGCAACAAAAAGCCGACATTTATAGGGGGTAAAAACCAATCAATAGCCTTCTACTGTAAGTTAGGGAGCCTTATAACCAACCTTTGAGGTGGATCAGTTTACGCTGGTGCATGTTTAGTAAGTGGGTCAGTTTCCACGCGCTCAAAACTTGACTGAGTTTATTATGCACGTCACCCACCGTTTAAAAATTAAGATAATATAGCAGTTTTGTTAAAGAAGATTGCTAAATTACCCTAGTTTAATCAGCAAGCCGGCCAGTTCCTCCGATGACAGGGAAAATACGTTGCGTCCGAGAGCGCATGCTATCTTTGCTTGCAATTAACGTGGTGAGCCCAATTTTGGCGTTTGGTGCAACATCGCGTCTCTAAAAAATAACAGATCTAAGGTGCCTTTTACATAAATTTATGCAAACTGAGAAAAGATATGAGCCTATCTGGTAATACGTGCATGTCAGTGATGAACAGCACAACGCCTCACCCTTCCGCCAATCATGCGATGAAATTTTCCATGATCATAATGACGAGTGGGGGCAGCAGATGTGAGCATGTGCACTACCTACTTGTGAGCTCTGCGCCGACGTTACGTGTGATACCCCATGAAGTGTGACCATCAGGTCCATGGCAAGCGCAGACGACGGTTTCCGCAGCACGTCAACCGCCGATTCCGAGCACCAGACTGCGAAACTCGGACTTGTCACCAGCATGAGTGGCGAGGTCTCGAACATACGCCTCCCACTATAAGAAACAAGGATGTTTTAAACTTAACGATGCGCTGAAGCATGATATGGACCACGAATGGGATAACTCGATTATCGTGGTTGACACGGTCGTTTTAATACTCTTTGAGACCTGATATGTGTAAAAGTTAAAACACAGGTAGAGCAGCTCACACAGGTTTTCTGAACCTGTTGGCTACTATACTTACATTAATTTCCAGTTATCTTTATTTTTCATACTATTGGATACAAACGGGTGGAGGCAGGATGAGCTTGACGCGGCATATCTGTCTCAGTGCAAGAAACCCCATGTGCAAGCCACTACTCTGCCTGTAACGGCTGTACTATCGTCATAGCCCTTGATGTGCAATATTAATAAGCCACCTGAAGTCAAAGCATATATCTCCAAGGGTGCCCAGGGGTCATTCCGACATAAAAGGCTACTGGTGGAGCCCGGCTCATGCAGCAGCTAGCGAAAACTGTCGTGGATTCCCACGAGTCACTATTTCTTTATCCCCATCCGGACAAGGGACAAACTCCAGCCAGAGTCGATTCAGTCACCAAAACCGACAACAAAGTGAAAAAAGTTGCTCATCGAATGCCTCTGTCATTCCGACTATCTCTATAAGTCTTCTCTTTATTAAATGTTTACGCATACGCACTGTCCTACGGAAACAGACTGTTTAGTTATCCGGCCCAAGGTCTACAATCGTTCTAACTGGAGTGTTTGTAACTGCTGTAAGCAATTAAGAATTAGTAACAACGACACTGGTTTTCGGAAAGCCTGCGTTGAAACTAGGAGTCGCTGAAATGACAGAGCCTCTCGCCCATCTATTTTTTGTTAGGACGCAAAAAGTAAGCGTGACTTTTGCGGCTCTTATCCTTCACTTGGTTTAGTCAAACCCGGTGAGAGGATCCCGACTTGCCAAGCAGTCCCCCCCGCGGGTAGTGCTGCAGTTTGGATCCTATCGTGAATTCTGACGCCGTGAGGTCATAATTCGTAGGCGCTCTTCGGACTACCCGCTAACACATTAAATGGGTATAAGGGAACTACTACCCTAATAGAGACTGAATGTACTTGCGATAGGGCTCTTGAGAAACGTGATTGGTTAACTAGATTGAACTATTTGTGCAATTATTGTTGGCTCATGTTTTCGAGCATTTATGGCGCGCGCACGCCCAGTTCATTACGTTTTCGCGATATACCTCTCATTCTAGTGTAACCCTTCATTCATATGTTACAAATTTTAAGGCATGACTATAAGCAGATATTTAGACGACGGGTGAAAAAATATCGAGGAAATTTTAAGAAAAATAGAGGAAGAGGTAGACCCCGATGCCTCCAACAAGAACTCAATCGGAACTCTGCCATAACGCATACCAACTCGCAACGAAGGTAATACGGCATGCGAATAATTGACTTTCTGGACTTGAATGACCATGCCATACGATTAGCACTTACTGTGTTTTATGCCCTATGTCTCGGCTACCGTCCTATATATAGGACGTTTAGCACAGCGCGCACTCAGCAGAACACCCGGAAACACCAGATGCGGAAATAACACATCTTCGATAGATCGATAGCCTTCAATACAGTCCATACTTCGATTTAAAGAAAGATACTTCCCCTCTGGGATGGAGATAAATCAAAAGGAAATGCGGGGATGCGAAAGTGACAAGGATAGGGGAGGCTAGACAGTAAACTACTGGTGATAGACCTGATGCATAGTTAAATGAGTAGCAAAAAGGAGAGAAAGCACAAAGGTGTCTTGTCAAATTAGAACAACGGACTTAAATGTATTGAGAGGACTACGAAGTGGAAGTGACGGTGATGGGCGTTGATGTTACGACCTCTTGGATTCTTGCCAAGTGGGCATATTGCACGAGGCCAAGGCAGAATGCGAATCGCTGCAAAGTGACCCGTGCGTAAAAGCTGGCGCGAACGCCCTCTGGTGGTTGAGCCGGTCCCAGCAACCAATCATAGGCCCAGCAGATTTGCAAAAGTTCAGTCAGCTGTCGACATAAACGTGCTTTTCCCTTGAGACAGAATCGGCGTATGCACGTCATCTCGGCCGCCAACCAGGGTTCCGGGGCGTCTATGTCCTCCGGTGAAAACTAGGTTTGATACAGAATGCGACAAAACTAATGAAGCATGCTTAAGTTCGTGTAAAATCCGGACTAAACCATAAACCTGTTCCAGCCTTAAAGCAAAAGTCAGAATTAAAAACAAACGACTTGAAGCAAAGAAATATTAAACGACATCAAAAGCAATATAAAGTTGCCTAAAATAAAAGGATATTTGGCTCTGCATAATAAACAAGCTTAAGTGATTTGCCAAACGGCCAATAAAACAATAGAAGCAATCTACAACTGTTAGTGTATATATGCAAGGTGAAACGTTCTTCAAGAAAGCGGCAGTTTTACTTCGTGGATTGTCGGGACTAGTTGTTTAGATTGTCTTTATACAGATGGTCGAGACAAATAACTTCCTGCGTGCTACTGACACTTGATAAATATCTTATGACTAATTAACTTTGGCACCGAACAGTTTGCCTTGATCGTCTGAAGGTTTTTTCCATTTGCCAAAGTTCTAGCAATTGAGCTACGAGCATTCGCCATGTCGACTGCGACCGAGGATATTAAGTCAGATAGGAATCCGGTTCGCCGACCTGTCCGAGGTGCAGGACTGAAACTGGCATTTCGATTTTGTTTTGCAGGCCCGGTCTACAGTTGCATGACGCGAAGACTCGGAGATCCACTTTCTGTCCTGAATCAGGTTAATTTGGTGAACTCCACACGAAATGTTGCGATTGCGCCGGGATATGATATCCTCCGAACTTGTTTATATATCCTCAGAAAGCCTTATTCACCGAGGACTAGCCAAAAAAAGTGGGAGGGATCAATATTTTGCCTAAAGGTCAAGAAAGCTGGAAAGCTGGAAGCTGGCTCTCTTCGTAATTCAAACAGGAGAGCTCCTACCAGTAAAAATAATAGCAGACTAGAAAGTGTTTGGATGCAGGTGATAACTGCTAGCAAGGTAACGGTGGAATTATGCGTGAGGTCACTCAACCAAAACGAGCCCGTGGCTCAATGGTTAGACCGTTGGACTTCTGATCAATAGACGCTGGCTCCAGCCTCGAGTGGGGCACCACCTGGGTTGGGTACGACTACCTAATGAGCCAGAAATGGACATTCCAGTCTCCCTTGTCTTTTTCGGCATTGTTATTTTGCCTCTACTACTAGCCGCTATGTGGCTTCTGGCGATGCTCGAGAATGAGCCCCGAGTCAGAGCGGGACGAGTGAGTTCTGTTAACGATCGTTAAGCGTTTATCAACGAACGCCCTATACTTTTACGCAAAGGACAGGCCGCGAACGTCTTGTGTGAAACTCTCGATACACATCCTCCATAAACAAGTACAGCCAAAAGGCTCCTCCAAAAAATGTCGATTTCATTGTGCTGTCGCTCACACCCTTTAAGTCTCCGTGATGCAGTCAACGGTTTTCGGACGTAGGATGGTAGTAACAAGGACTAAACGCCAAAAGTGGCATACAGGCCTCATATATGCCTGCCCAAAAATACGCGGATCTCGTCAGTTATCAACATCTCTGCAGCCATTTAGTCGACAGTGAAGTGGGTTCGGTCTCAGAAGTAGATGCTCAAGACATGAACCTTCTTTAAATCCGGTCATTAAGAAATAAATGGCCGGGGCGACGTCTGTGGCGTAGTGTACAATGCCGTGAAGTAATTTGAACGGTCGGATCAAGCTTCAGCTTCTCGAAACATCAAGACAGACGAACCCAAGTTAAGTGAATAACCGACGAAAAGTTCACAATGCAATTTACCCACCTCACTGTTAAGAAATGACAGGTCACTGGGCGTGTGGGGCGCGGCATGGACACTATTTCAAAATGTTACGGGTGCATAGTTTACGAAAATCCATCAGCAAGCCAAGGAGGACCGAATAATTCTGCATGGCAGGATGAGAATGCAGCTCCTTATCGGACGAACAAGTAAAGTGCCTGAAAATAAGAGCGAGGTAAGAACCCTGTCCGTGTTCGGCACAATTACCAGACTGGAATGAGATGGAGCAACGATTCAGTTTTGTTAGGAATGAAAACCAATCAGGAAGTTTCTGCCAGGCCCGAGAACTCTCGAACGTTGTTTTAACCAAACCTAAAACTTTATATCCATTACATTTTGTCCGTCGAGTAAATGAAAGTGGGTTCAGAGGACCGGTGAAACGGTAGCGGCAATTCGCAGGAATGGTAGGTACTGAATTGAAATATTTCAAAGCCTGATTTCATGATGGGCATGACCACTGAATCCGCTTTTGTCTTTCCTTGGAGTTTCGCTTTCTAAATGGTAAACAGTTGCTCCATTATGTACGTTCACTAGAAGGTCAAAGCTCGGCCCACTTCAAGGAACCATTTTATTGGTCAGCATGTGTACGATTATAGTCGTATCAGACGCTGCCATAGAAGTTAAGCTTGTTAGTACAACAGAAGCGCTGGCACAACGTTCCTATGCCCCTCATTGGCTCTAGCTATCATCTGCCCGAACACGCCTTACGACTGTTTACCCTTGGCAACTCGTTAGTCAAATGGGGAAAGTACGGGTGGCGTGGGTTGGGCTCACGGTGTGGTCACCCATAGTTTGTCAAGGCTGTGGGTCGGCCATCCCACAACGCACTGGTAACGCCCATCAAAGGCACCGATCGACCTCGTGGATACTTCTACTTCGTCCTGCTCTGCCACACAGCTGTCATCCGCGGTTATAGAGAGTCATACTCAGCAAAGCGGTTAGACCCCAGTAACCGTCCTTGACAGGTGGGCTAAACAAGATGAGGAAATATGGTGTGTTGCAAAAACCACTACTTCCGTCATAAATTTTTATGCCGACTGTCGCCTCCCCAACCCCCCCTCCAAAAAACAAAGCCCTTCGGAAAGGGTAGCAGTAGGCGCGAAGGCGACCCAGGCTAAGTTGGGATGTCTTTCAATAATACCAAAGTTGTGACCGCCTGCCGCCGTGTCAGCCGTCTGGGATGATCTAGCATTCCTATTTGGGGTGTGGAGCTTACTTCCTAGAAAGAGAGAGGACTAGAAAATGAGCTCTTAAACTGTTGACAAGAGCGCCGTTGGCATGCTGATCGTGACCTGCAGACGCAAAAAGTACGACAGAGAAAAAAATATGTGAAATAACAACAACGCCCACTCCCCGTATCTACCTTCGGCCAGCAGAAATGATACAAAGATTTCCTGAAGACCCTGCGAATCAACCAATAGACCCCAGGGGAACTTGCACCGGATCGGCAGGCTGGGCGAACTACCGTTAACAATGGGACAGCAACCCTCGAAACCAACGGTATACGAGAAGTCAAAGCGAGCCGAAGAGCGTGCAAGCCATGAAGGACGAAGGAAGACGTCGAAAACATCCAACTCCTGTCAAAATACTAATGTTGTCTTCCGAAATTAAAGGTACGGAATAGCGCCGCTGAACAATTTCGGATCCGTTGTAATGCCAACACGAACGAATTGCTTCCCACACCACCACCACTATCATCATCGTCCTCATCACCAGCAGAATGATCATAACTGAAGACATGCTTTTCACCTGCCTTTGGCGGGACACCTCTGCACATACCTTAACGGAGACGGCGCCAGGACACAAAAGGCACCCATCACCACCACACCATGACTTCTCATCCCAATCACGCATCCGCCTGGTCACTTGCCTATGAATTAAGCGAGGTTAGACTAAAGAATCGGTGCCTGCACACGCCTCTACTTCTACAATATCCTAGGACACGCAGATATCGCATGGGTTTATTCGACCATACGCGCATAAATGAAAACATTTAGCAAAACAACACAGTCCCGATCTCCCTTACAGCACCTTCAACTGCACGCATAAAAACGCGTAGGTTATGCATAGACCTACTTGATCATGCGCACATACACGTCACATATCACTAGATTATCACATCGATAAGGTAACGGGATACAATTAGCAAGTGTCGTTATGACGGAAAAAACGCATATGATCAAGTGCACATCTCACCGATGCGAGAAGTGGTCTCTTTAGTGTAGCCAGGTCATGCAGAGTGGAGGACCAGCACACGTAATGCGCGATGGACAGGGGATTTCGGGTTACATTAGTAGTACAATATGATAAATCTGATGCGCTCTGAAAGGTTGCCACCTGACGGGATAACTAGGTCCCACTTCCAAATGACGACTAGGCAACTAAATTCTTAATGTGGCTTCTATGGCACTTTCACTTGCCTGAGATTCGAGACAGGTCTTTAGTGAGAAATGGTACATTGGAAATTCGGGAGAGCGTGTGTGACACGTGTAAGGGCTTTACCACTAAACTGGGGCTAGAGCAGGGCACGACAAGCGTTATTCGGGCTGCGCTTTCATAACAAATGCCGAACATGGGGGTATTGGCACGCGTAGGTGCAGGCTCACGCCGCACCAACCTGTGACCTTTATGTCACCTCCACCTGCGCCTGATCCCGTCCCTGCTCGTCTTGACACCAGACACAGGCGGGCGGGAGAAGACTGCGATAGCTACAGCGCAGGTCTACTATCACTTAAAACTAACCCACGCGCAAGTCACCCTCCCTACACCACCATGCTGTGGAGCACACGGTGAATCTCATCGAAATTGACGGTCGAACTGTCATGAACTGGCCTTTTATCTTTGTCAGCCATTACGCCCACGACAACCTCCGATCTTTGCACCAGGGTATGATGCGTGTGAAGGGAGAGGTAGAGGCGGTATAAGCCTGCTTAACCATAAACAATTTCGCGCGCACGTTATGGCTGCGCCTACTTCGTTGCGCAATGATGGCTCTCGTAGCTTGTGGCGGTTGAACTATTGCCAGTTAAATGGATTTTTTGTGGGCGACCCGTATAAACAAGATTGTCTGTTCATAAATTTGCACTTCTATTACTCAGAATTAAACTGCCTGCCTTGAAAAAGAGCCGAGTGATGCGGCGATGTTAAAAGACTTTGACGAGAGGTTTGCAAAAAATAAAGTCTCATCAGCGTATTCTACCTGGACGCAAACGTGCACACCACCGAGTGAAACGATGTGAGCTTCACCTCACTCGCAACAATCGTGCGAGCTGTTTTTTAAAATAGCATTTCATGGAATACGTCATTCACGTTCTTTTATCCGGAGACTAGCATGTTCTCAAAATGGAGACTAATGTGGGGAAGGAAAGAAAGACTAGAGTAGCAATTTCTTACTTATTTGCCATAATCATCCAGTTCTAACCGAAGTTAAGAAAGGGCTGACCGGTGTCGGTCTGGGGTTGGGGTAGGGACGGTTGGCAATGGTAAAATCATCATATCCTGGTCGCCAACGCTTCACGAATAGTGCCTGCTCTTAATTATTCTAGCACTGAAATTGTCTAGATCGGGACTTCAAAGCAAAACGGAACGTCTGCATTGCGTTCTAAAATCAGGATAGAGCGGTGAACTGCACTTTAATCGTCTAATAGGCGATGAAACTAACTTTCCGAAAGCTTAACAATAAGAAGCACAGTGCAGCCTACATCAAAACTAGATACAGTCATCTGGATGCATTAAACGCTCTTCTGCGACAACGAATAACTTTAAAAGTAGGAGTGCTCGGGAGAGCTAAATTTTGCTGTCATCCACTCACGTACTCGTGCAACCTTGGGCAGTGTCCACTTACCTTTCATACTCGCATACTATTTTACGCTAGGTTCAGTTACGCGAGCCGCAGAGGACAGGACTTGCCATTGTCTTCTGATCTCTCCTGATGACTGAATCAGGCCCTCGGCAACCAATAATACCGCACTTTCATCTCTCACAGCGCGTCGGATTTAAAGGGGGGGTGCTCAAGTTAATAGTCGTCGGCATTAAATGAGTATATTGAGCGATACCACACCAGACCTCTAGCAAAGCTCAGTGTCTATGACGTGCTCCAGGACGCGAATTTGTGACGGAGTGCGACTACACCAATGCTTGAAAAATCACATTCGTTTCTGCAACCCTCCCTGCACAAGACTCCATCGTCGGAACCAAACAAAAGACTGGGGTAAATAACGACCTTGAAAGCAAGTTTACACTTAGGCTAAAGCTAAGAAGGAGTCTTCGCTCACGGTGTTATAAAACGAATAATATTTGTGTGGCCAGAGGCGCCGCTATAGCCCTGCCTGAGACAAAAGCATACGTGTTTCACATACATTTAATCATCACGATTTGTCATGTTAAAGCAAGTAAAATTTGTGGAAAATAGCAAAAAACTATAGCAATTTCCACAGAAAGTATCCGTACAATTTTTGGGAGAGGATAGGTCAAATTTAAAAGTGAGAGTTAGAGGGCAGAACCAATATGATTTTATCTTCGATTCCAAGATTTCATACTCTAATCCGGTTAAATCAGATCTGCGTCTCTGGAATTTCCTTCATGAAAGACGATGGTTACTTCGAAAACTTACAGCTTCTCCGCAAACTTTGCAGTACGATTTATTTAAGATTCGACTAGCGTCAAGACAGGTAGACGGCAAGAGCCACTTGCGTCGGGAACTTTTTGTACACTTCATCAATATACAGGCCTTAACATCTGGTAGCACACTGTGTCTTAGCAATGCCTCCAGAATAGGGTTATCACGCATTCCATAAACCGATTATTCGAAGTGTGTTCTACACGTGTGTTCTACACCAATTTTTATGAAAGCGTAAGTTGTGTTGAGTGAAGGGGGTTGAATCACGTTAGTTTACTCTGTGGGAGTGTAATGAAATGCTTACGAGTAAAGAGCTAGAGGAGGGGGGGGTCGACTTACGCCAGTAAGGAAAGGATTCTGTCAACCAAAAACTTGGTAGGCGATCGTTGCTGCTGACCAGAGATCCGCCCGTGAATATTTTTCGGGGTTGAGGCCACCGGTATGGCTCGCAAAGTGCTCGGCTACCTCGGGTGGCCAAAGGATAGTGTTACCACTATGCGATATCAGGTCTGTCGATGAGAGTGTTTTTTCCTGCCCCCGGCCAGTCTCGATAGCGCAGCCGAAGTCTGTGAGTGCGGCCTGCAGCCGGCAGTTTGCTAGTTCCAATTCATCGTCTACAAAATATGTAATAAAAACCTGCGTTATCGAAATAGAAAGCGAACGGTGTGGAATAAAGCAGAAGGATTAGCAGGGGGATAAGTGGATGGTCGAAAATGTACAGCAGCGATCACCTTAATTCATCACTTCGCCGCGCTTTCTCTGTCTTGCCATTGTTGTAGGTACCCAGTCAGTTACTGGCATTCCGACTAATGACAAAGCATACAGTCAGACCGAAAAGCATACTTCGAACCGGGCTTAGATATTCTCCTACACTAAGCAGAGCAATCATCATCTACAAAAGCAAAACCTCGTGACGGCAAGTCGGTGACTGAAGGCGATTGGAGGTTACGACGAAGGCACGTTTGGGGTCCATTCTCGAGTCAATATTTAGACACGAATCTGCATCGAGAAGAAATATTTCAACACGATAAACGGCCCTGTATCCGTTCTCCTGCCTTCGCAATAATTCCCCTCCCGTGACTTAACGTACGCATTAGTAGGGTTGCTGTCGTTAATTTTGGTGTTTAGGTTTGAATTGCAGATCAGGCAAACTAAAGACGCTTCAGGACTTCAGAGGGCTACCGGACGGGGTCTATATCCTGTTCAATTCACTTCCCAAAGAGCCGATAAGCAAGAAATTTGAATACGCCTGGACGACAAATAAGACAAAGCGTAGTCTCCTAAGATGCGCCCAAATCTCTAAACTTCCGAGTGCCTGCCTCAAAACTACCCTTCCAATGGAATAACCACACAAGCGAGCAAGGGGGATACCTACGTGTTTACCCAGCTAGGAAACCGTTGAAATCACCGGTGTTCTAAAAATACAGGCGAACATTTTGAATTCGTTGATCGAACGATACCACCAGCGTCCTTGAACGCGGTTAGCTATTGTGACTAGCGAAACCATCTCCCCGAGCCAAGGGGAGACTGCTCCTACATAAGATGGGAGAACATACATTTGCAGAGGCGAAGAAAGACTAGATGTGATTTCTGAAACAAGAATTTTCTTCGCCTGTTCACTCGCCCTCGGTCGCGTTTACCGCTAGCAACAGCATTGGTTAGATGACCATGATAATAAACTCCGCAGTATGCTATCAGAGAAGAACACGCTAAGCACGACCTACAACAACAAAACCTCATTCTTTCTATGCTGAAGACTAGAGCAGCAATAGCAGTTGAGGAGAGATGCCAAATTCGTAAATATGCAAAGCTATAGTAATTCGAGAGTATACAGGCTGCAAAAAAATGAAGAACTGCTTCACGCCCAGCTAAGCAACCAAGATATCGGAACTGCGTCGATACTCTGTTCCTAAAGGAACCCCTCTCGTAAGGTACAGATCCAAGTCATGAATGTTAGACCGACTACGTTGTAGGCGTCCTCGATTGGACATCAAAAGACGCCATCGAGTGGAAAGCAATTCAGACCTCGACCGCACGACCTCCTATAAGAGACTTCTGAAAGCCGCCTAAAATTGAAGTAGCAAAGCACAGGGCGCCGAGTTAAACCCTGCATAAATATGTGAGTACTGCGAACTTAAGTTCAAGGACAAGCTTGCCTAGCTATTTCTGGAGACTAGGATAAAATAATAAATACGTTGGAACATCAGCGATATCAGTATGGTCCACCTGTACAAGCGCAAGAGGAACCAGCAACTTTGTGGCAACTACAGGTGCATCTCCCTCGACATCGCAGGCAAGAGCTTCACCCACATCCTAATCAACCATTTGAATAGTCAACTGACAGTTAGACCGCGTGATTTACCGCAGACTGGAAGCAAGCGCGGTGACTTGCGCGTGTATTAAATTGTAGTGAAAGAAGAGTTGCGCTGCATCTACCGCAGTCCCTCCTCTTCTTCATCCTAGGTCCAGTGTCATGACAGAGTCAAGAAGTCCGAAGGTAGGTAGCTGATACGGCGAAAATCCGAACCTACGCGTACCAGCACGTTCCCAGGTCTAAAAAACACTTGACAAGGATTTTAACACAACAGCAAGAGGAAACAGGTAGCGGCACGGGTCCTAGATCGCATGGCCTGGGCCTGTGTGCCACTACATCCCATCACACACTACACGGTCGCAGCATATCCTTGACCAAGATTTGCGTATATTATGACGGTTGCGGCACGGATCACACAGGTAGGCGAGAATGCACACGACGAGGAGTTAAATAGCACACCTCTCACATAAGCGGGAGGAGCCGGTGTTAATTGGTGATGAGGGAGTGCGGAGCCGATGCATGTATTAGTGGGGAAAACGTGTGATGTCGAGGCTGCAGTAAGTTACCGCAGATTTTTTTGGAGACGCATTTCGCCAGATAGGTACTTACCTGTACTTGTTACTGCTGCGATCATGCCTGATCCAACTGGCTGCGATGATGTCACGTATTGTACTTCTCCACGCGTGAAGACTCGTGGCAGCAGACCTGGATAGCTCAACTCATTCTGTTCTCCAGCGCGGAGACGCCGAATACCAAAGATCCAAACACCGCCTATATGTCTTGCCGAAACTTGTCGAGCCAGCTTTTTAGTTGACGTCCTCTTCGACGCCTCCAAGTGGGCAACGGCGCTGGATCGAGAGCAGTAAAACTGAACTCGTGAGGCCGGTGACAGAAGAGGTGCCCAAACAACCTCAGTCATAATTTTTCGATAGCCTCAGATATAATCGCGATATTTCGCAGCGAGTGCAGACTGTCTCATTTGAGAAGTAGTCGGTGTACTCCACTCGAGGGATGGTCGTCAGGTAGCAATGGTTGAAGACCTAAAGTCTTCGCTCATCTTCCACGCGCAAAGCCCAGCATTCACAACCGTAGAGGAGGACCGACCGGACGGATGAACGGTACACACGGATCTTTGTGGCGACGGAGATGTCGCGTTGGGTCCATAGGCATTTTTAGGGATCGAGAACACCCGGCGAGCAGCGTCGATTCGGGAGACAATGCCGTCCTTACTCTGTCCATTGGGCAACATCCTCGCCCGGAGGTATTTGAAGCTGCCTACTTCTTCAAGTTGACAACCATTAGTCTCGAGGAGTGCTTTCTGTTGGTCAAGGTTGCAGCTAGAAAACAAGTGGGTTTCCGGTGTTTATGGATAGGCGGAGCGTAGTAGCGATCTTATTCACCCACGACGCCACAGACTGTAGTTAACCAAAGCTTGAGACTAGCAAGGTGATATCGTCAGTGTAGTCTAGGTCAGTCAGGCAGCGTCCGGACGCAAACTCCAAACCGTCAGAACCGTATAGGGCCGTTAGGAGAAGCCAGTCAATGGCGTAGTTGAATAAAATGGGTGACCGAGTAAAACTTTGCGACATCGAGGCGTCTCGCGCGTGGCATTTTTTGGGTAAAGATGAGAGGTGAACTTTCAGGCATGTGCAAACGAGAACATGTTAAAACTCGTAGGCGGTACCAGTTTTGGCACCACTCATCGACCTGCTATTTTGAACCTAGCTGCAGAAACTTGAACCAACTAGAACGTAGTCGATCTAACTTGCGGTATGGCAATCGTTTGAATACCAAGTCCGCAGATGTTTGCAGCGGTGCTGGAGTCACGTGTTCGTGACAGTCGTTTCTGATCAGCAAAATTCAGCATTCTCTCACCATTGTCGCATCGAGAGCCAGGCCCAAACCGGCCAATAAGGTGACTGTTTAACGAATCCCCGGGTCTAATCCTACCATTCGGTGAGTGAATAAAGGTAGGCAATGAAGGATAAATTTAAAAATGTTTTACCTGAGCACCCGGGATCGGTTGACTGAGCCCCCATACTCGCTCAAGCAGGTTAAAATGTAGTAATAATCTGATGAGACCGTGAACCCAGCATAATTCCGGAAAGAAATGCAGATTATAAGACTAAAATGGGTATGCATCTCACAAATGACCGTGACTGTGATAATTATTGCGTCAACCCTATCATATTTCCACATTAAATGTGACATATGCTAATAAAAAAGGAGGGTGCCGTTCTAACGGACACTTACCATTAAGTGCGCCAGTAATGTTTGGCCTCGAGAACCGTGAACGAATGAGCACATTCGAGGGCTTTAGGTCGCGATGGGCAACCCCAGAAAGCTCCAACTCTGCTATCGCCTCGAATATCTGCGCCAGGAGAGGCACTGCCTCTTCCACTGGCAAGCAATAATCAGGACTGAAAGCAATAGACGAAGAGGAACTTGAGTGACGAGGGGAGGACGACTGCAGAGCGGTACTGGTAGTAATAGATGGACTCCATTTGTAGTAAAGCATGTCATCCAGCGTCGCATCGAACCTGGTGGAGAACGTACTACAGTATGAGGTCTCGAGAACAATAGAACGCAAACAAACAATTAAAAAGAAACAAATACAAAATTTTGAAAAAATGGAAAACGGCAGAGAAAACTGAAGGATCGTCAAAAAGCGAATTGGACGGTTTAAAACATAAAAATTAGAATATCCGACTAAAGAACGAATGGTATTCGTATCTAACTTTGCGGAAATGCCTATGATAACACATAACATACTTTGGCATGACTAAGTAGCATGTGACTGGTCTGCCTCCAAAACCCTCACGGAACTGATCTGCTTTTTGCCACGACTGTATCGAAGAGACTTCGGATGCCGATGAAGTACCGACAGGCTTGGGTGCTGGTGGCGCTCTATCAAAGAACTTCTTCCATACCGGTACGATATTTGGATGATAGGCGGCGGGGCGCAGGCCACATTCACGCTTTACTTGCTTGTTCAGTAGATGCCAGTGAACGGGTATCGAAGAAATTTTATGGCCATCTGTGAAGTGGGGTGAACCTGCAGCAACAATGTCTTCACCTTCAGAATTGGCAGCGTAGAAATTGTAGAGGACTTTGACAGCTAAGTCATCTAAAGAATTCGTAAGGGCACAGCGAAAAACAATTCCCAGTAGGAGTTGGAAAAAGAAAGAGGCAAAGCACCATGGCTCTGTCCTGCTGATAAAAAAAACCCTACGAAAACGAAAGTGTATTCTCGAATGCTTCCGAACCGAAAAATAAAAAGCAAGATTGAGGAAATATTACAGGATGGGTTATATAATAGACAAAAGAGAGGTATGAGAGATAAGAACGCACATCGGGCGCCCAGCTCCTTAGCCTCACCGCACTTCGCAGACCACACGGCAATAAAGCAGCCATTGGAAAGGAAACCCTGAGGTTTTAGGGAAGACAGGCGCATGTGCTCGGGAAAATGAGGGCGTATTGATTGCACGCGCTTAGAAGGAACTCCAATTCCATTAATAGTCACACTGCAAAAGGAAAAATACATGTAAGGACTATAAAAACAAGGGCTCTATACTAAATGGAACTCTTCTACTCTTCACGCATTATTTTCATTGCAAGACGTTATGAGTGAATCCCACATTTTCAACTACATAAATGCAGGTGAACTATAGAGGTGACCCCTTAACACAAAGTGAACCCTGCACTCAATAACCCTAATTGCAGCCTAGGATCATACCTTTACGGAAGATTGCGGTGAGCTAATATCAAGGTATCGATTTTGTGTGGTGATATCCGATAGCTACAGACTCCCAGCTTTGTCAGCTCTTGTATTTCTCGCATACTACTAGTCCTAAGGTGGTTTGGTAAGCGATCGGTACTCGCCTGCATCCATCTATTCCGAACAAATACCGAGTCAGCTTAAAAGAGAACCATTGGCGTCGTCCCAATTACAAAATACTGTGGAGACAGAAATCTATGCGATTTCGAAATATTCTCTCAGGAAGTTTTAGAGGAATTTGGTCCCTTCAAGGAGGGATAAAATGTTCTTTTCTCAACCATCGTACACGTTTTTGCGGCTTATATGTCATTTCCGGTGCACTTGCGCGGGCCTTCATTAGACTAATTAAGAATGCGAATGCTTACGAATAGTGCGAACAGTGGACCGCCGTAGGAGGCGTACTCGATTGGACATGAGGGCAGTGGGTTCTAATTTTTTCCTTTTACTTTACTGGACGGTCCATCCATCCCTTACTAATCGGCAAATAACCCGTCTGGTCCCAGTGCACAACCAAGTCCCTACAACGGGGACTTCAGATTATTTTTTGCACGAGAATTTTTAAAGAAAATATTTTCAAAAAACTGTTCCTATCAAATAGTCTTTAGCTTCAAGAAAGTGTTGGGGCAGGGTAACCATGGGTCCGAAAACGGTACCTTTTCTCAAATTTTCACCGACTTGTTTTCATGCGACACATTGCAATTTTATCCCTGAATCTCCAACTACTCATCGGTCACTGTTCACGAATCCTACAACCGAACAGTCCATTAGCTTTGGATTCGTGAATAGTGAAGGAAGACAGTGAAAGTAGATATAAGTTTGACCACATTTATCCCTTCTTTTCCTGTAGGGCTGTAGACTATTATGTCTGATAATATAAAACCAACTGACAGCTCGCGTCCTCGTCGAGTTAGATGACCGGCGTTGGACAATCGCATTTACGTTTCGGACAATGTTCTTCTACCGTCCTCATAAATGGTATGCTTGCAAAATTAATATTACAAATAATTTTTAGTCATCGGATGAGGACAGTTATTCGAATGCCACACTACCAAGTGGCCTCTCACCACCCCTACACCATTCGATGTTTCTTGTCTCTTACTATGTTACATTAGGTGAGACACCGATGACCACTGAAACCAATCGACGCAGAAACGCCAAAGACATGGCGGTCGACGAGAAAGTTCCTGTGAAAAAAGTTTAAAACTCAAATATGTTGGATGATGGAGACTGAAGCTTCTAATACAACAACATGCTGCACAAGAGGTCAAGTTAGATTACCTAACTTGTGCTGTAGATAGCCTGATGTCTCATAGCAACCGCCGTCCCCATAGATAATCCTTTCATGAGCCGAATCGGGTGTGCGGTGGAATAGGACCACATCGCAGCAGAACAAACTAATACAGGCTTCCGACAGCTAATGGTAACTAACTTGATTAACCTAGAAGATTCTGCACATATTGCTTACTTATCTTCCCTCGGCGAATAAAATAACCCAGCATTTGCTGGCCGCATATTCAGTGCCCTTTTCACTGAATGAGTAACCCTTTCCGCACTTTATATGATCGGAAGCCTGGGAACAGGCCTTTCTTTGGATCTTCCCTGTAACAGGTGGTGCTTGGTAAGGCATACCACTGAATAAGATAACCTATAATGTGGAAGTTTTCAGCGTTGGAATGCTTACTCAAAGTCTGACAGACGTCAGCTAGAGGAGGCTTTCAAAAACGCATTCAAAAAACCCACAACCGTCTGTAAAAAGGGATCAAAAGGCGAAAGGTAAGCAGTTATAATTGCATTTCCTTGTAAACTTAATTTATTTATGCAATCATGTAAGCCATGCATTTACTCATCCTATTACACCTCTTTATTTTACAACTATACGGGGATACAGGAACATCGGGGTTATCCACTTGAATCGAGCTCGAAAACGTGAACAAAATGGCCCTCGATTTGCGCTCGAATTGCTATTAGGGCATGAAATACAACACGTGGGGAAGACTAATTTAAAATGATGTTTCGGTTAGATTATAATGGACACCATTAGAGCAAATGAGACGTGCAGCTAGGCTTAGCGCTATCGCGACATAAAACTGTGTTGTTACTGTTTTATATGGCTTCGATATTGAGAAATTAGACACAATTAATGCCCACATGCCATACCTACCGCAAGTTTTCCACCCTAATAGCATGTCGATATAGCCCTGATATCCAATAATCTCGACATGTCGAGATAGGACATAGCTCGTAATCATTGGTTAATCTCTATAACGTCACCGAGCCGTGATTGGTTGGCGTGTTGTTAGTGTGCGAAGATCCGGCGTGCATGCGCGCGATTTCACTTTCACTTGCCGTGGCGTGCGCGTGTGACCTTATTGCTGCCTGCACTTATATTACCGACTCATTTCCGCATTTATATTCCCTTTTTCTATACTTTATCCCTTTTTTGTGTATCAAAATTATATTATGTTTAGGCAGCCAAGTAAAAGGACAATTAGAAGGCGTGTTGCTCGCGATGTGGAAGATATATGCCGCGAAGTTACGGAGGAAGTGAATAGGTTTATATCCAAGCGCAAACGGGTAAATGCTGATGACGAAGGCACATCTGCATCGTCCAGCAATCGAACTTGGATGGACGTGCCCGTAGATGTACATGAAGCATCGTTGTGGTCATCTGCAGTAGAGCACACGGATGACAGTGATGGATATAGTGATTCATCGTCAGAGGAAGAGGAAAAATGCGAAAAATGCTTCGTAAACCATCACAACCTCTGCAGCAAGTTGCTAGAAGGTTGAGCGAGAAGGATGTAAATATGGAAGGTGCACAGGATACACGTACGCCCAGGCTTCTTCACAAGCATCATAGGGGTCCAGTACCTAGAAACTGCGAGCAATGTGATCAATATAAATGCATGCAAACTTCACAGGTTCGAGTAGATAATACACTAGCCAACGGATGCATTGCTGTAGGTAAAAAGATAGTTTGTGTTAAAAATGTTCTTGTTAATAAGGACGGCCGTATTCGCATAGTATATGTAGAGTTCAAAGATATTACAGATTACTTCGACTACCCGATTAACTCATCTGAGATGCATGTTTATAAGGCCACGTTGGGCACTGATGTCCTTTATACGGATTTACCGACATCTATTCATAAGTATGCTTGCTTTCCTTTAGAAGGTTCCTATGTGCTCATAGAATTAATCGACCCATGGCGTAAGGCAACTGTTGATATTTGATACATTGGCCAGTTACACACCCTTCCCTAGGGAAACATTGCACGTGAACCCTACAACCGCACAGCCCATGTAGGTAGAGGTTCACGTGCACTGAAGGGTTGAAGTGGCAATAGCTTATGGATTAACACCCCATAACTTATACTTAACTGTGTGGTTGTAGATTTTACCATGAGCTACCAACGACAATCAAAGAGGCCTCGTCGAAACAAGGAACAGGACTCGGTATACTTATGGAACACAACACCGCCGCTATCACCAGTAGGTTGCGTATTCAAAATAATATCTGGAATAGGAAGCGGATCCAAATGCCGCGGATGAATCATCAAATGACACTTTGCCTACAGGCAGGTGTTCCGAACGCCCAGGTAAGACCGTAATTTAATATGACAAGAGTTTGCCATAGGCTCCTCACAGTCCTTAGCGCAAACGGACTCCCAGTTGGCATTACATCGGAAAATGAACATCCTAGCTAAGCAGCAGCTATGGATTATGAGCATGCTACGCCGCCTAATCTCGCGCCAACGCACTCAAGAGCTAGTCCCAGGCGGGTCAAGTGCAGCTCCGATTGAGCAGGGATGCAATATGCCGGCTAATCCTGTCACGCAGCCAATCGCTAGCCGCGTTGGCTTCCAACAACTAAATACCAGGCTGCAAGAGACATCATTCCGCAAGGAAATGGTTAGTATGCGTCATTTACCAACACTTTGAATAATTTAGGAGTCCTACTTACTCTGCCTCGGTGACAAAATTCTGATGACTTCGGTAAGCGAATATATTATTCAATATTCGATGACACTATCGCCTTGGAACTTAATTTCCAAGGACGAAAAGGAAAAGACAGCTTATGTGGATCAAAGTTTTATGAGCTTGTTACTGGTGGGTTATAATATCACAATTTTTATCTTTGTAGAAATTTACGTTAAGTGGACCGGCGGCGGCCGTTTAAACCTATATGATTTGGAGGCTGCCTTTATAAGGCGCCTAAAAGGTCCCTCGACGCCGCCGCCAAGAGGATTCAAAGACACGTGACGGAATTACCCTTTAATGGTCAGTTGATTTGGTTTCACATTACATAACTGTCTATTTTTAGAATGCCAACCAGGACTAGCCACCTCCACGCCTATCCCCCATGATGAAAACCCGCCTACCCCATGATTAGAAGCATCACAGAAGCCCATATTGCTCATATTAAGAGGACGATTTACTATGTTATACATATATTATTTTGCCCGTTTTATAATACAAGTTGCATTCACATATGTGTTTACATATTATTTACAAAACGTTGGGAAACTGTTAAATGCGACTGTGGAGGCGTATACGCGAGCTGAATTGGTAGGAAAATAAGGGTTACGTAGTAGGTGGACGCAGTTAGGTAATTAGATTGGGCGAGCCATATGTATTCGTTTTCTAGTGGTGGGTGGTTGAGCAGGAAGTATCAGAACCTTTTTTCGCCTATTTCGACAAATCTCGACATGTCGATATTAGTGATATATAGACAATGTGGCCAAAGTCGATATACAGTCGATATACGTATCTCGACATGTCGATATCAGAGCGATATACGACTGATATCGCCTGCTATTAGGGATAAGCAGGTGTTTGTAAAGAGACAAACTCTCCATAGCTAGAAACGTTGTAAAATTAACTACTGTAAAACTTCACGTATTAGTAAAAATAGACCAGCTGCGGGATGTTTTCATCCTTTTAAAACGAACGAATTCGGTTCCAAAACACGTGACTATAGCTGAGAAATGAAGGATAATCAAGACGCATAGCCTGAAGAAAAATAATAGATAAATCGGTTACTTGAAAAGCCAGTGTCATCTTTTCTTAAACCCGTATTTTTTCCGTTCATAGAACAAGTCCGTCTTAGCACTGCCAAGATTGACAATTTTGGGACAACCATCTCTCTGAATTCGCGTAAGGTAAATAGGATGAACATACATCTTTTTCCATGATAGTGCACTGTCTGCAGTAATAAGCATCGGAGACCCCAGGACCACCACAAATGACACAGCGGCCTTGATATGAACCGTAATTACATTCATCACATATTCTAACTATGGCCATGGCTGTCACCATGGAAAAGTCGAGATATAATTCCTAGTATTGGAGGGAATGATCAATAAATAAATAAAAGATAAGATAAAGTAAAACATTAAATGAAAGATTGCACGCGAAATCTTGAGTATAACCATGCCTATTAGGAGGGAAAAATTCATTGCAGTAACGAACAATGACGGCTATATTGCTGTACGCACGAAGCATTGAATTCGGTCGTTTATGCGTATTGCTCGAAATCATCAATTTGCTCATTTTTCGCACAACAGGTGAATCAGCAGACGAGGCGTGCCGTTTACCGGTAACAATACGGCGAAACAAAGGAGTTGTCGGTAGAGCCTGAACTCCAAACCGTATCTAAATAATAGTAAAACATCTGAGCGGTGCCAACCCCAATTCGAAGTTTTGTTTTTACAAAGGCAGGCTTTATTGCAAGAAAGACTTTGGAAATGTTTCGAAAAAGAGGATGGAGCATAATTCTGTGAAAATTCGCGAAAAGGAGACAGGAGACTTGATTGGCAGTCGGAAAATAAAAGGGTGTGCTGTAAAGATGGAATCGAAAACTCTAAGTTTTCTAGAAGCTCTGTAAAGATGGAATCAAAGTTTCTCAATGTTCTCTAGTAGCTCTGATTACTAGCAGATTACTAGTGTAAAGATGGAATCAAAGTTTTTCAATTTTCTCTAGTAGAGCCAGAAACCGACACCGTCGTCACTACCAATCAAGCCCGGAAGTCCATATAATCTTAACTCTTAACCCTATTGGTTCTTTTCGATCTACAATGTATGATTTACGCATACGCATTGGTCTATTCTATGTAAACCTATCAAATCGTCTGGAGAACACGACATAAATACCGAGGAGAATTGAGGCTCAGAATTTGGACCGAAGACCGCTCTCAGACGCTTCCTCCAGCCATCACCATTCCTTCTCCTTCTCCTTCCATAG
>WEDG01001910.1:0-196008 GCA_017591395.1 Schistocephalus solidus | reverse complement strand
GAGGAAGTCACGTAATGGCTGGCATATGGACTCCAGAGAATAATCGGGTAAATAATTTCTGAAAATTATTAAGCGCAGGACACGGAGAGCCAGGTGATTCGACATGACTTTTAGGGTCAGGACCCGAAATTTCAATGAACATTTGGGTCGAAGACAATCAACCACTGTGGAATAACCACGTACGCCCATTCTACAAACAAGTAGTACTACAAGTAGTATGAATCTTATATGGCAAAGACGTTATACTGTACTCCGACATAGATACTAGCTAAAGCCCAGATACGTGTTTTGCCGATGTTTTGCTGCTGTGTGACACAGCAACGAGGGGTCGGCTCTCAGTGGGTCCCCCAGCGTTCTCTATGCGGTTTCTGGTATATGGACTCCAGAGAATAATCGGCAACAATTTCGGAAATTATTAAGTGCAGGACATGGAGTCAGGTGCTTCGACACGACTTTTGTGGCCTAGACCCGAAATTTCACCGAACATTTACCGAAGACAATCAACCACTGTGGAATAACCAATAATGCCCATTCATGCTCCAAAGTAGTAATTACGCGAAGCGAATCTTATATGGCAGACGTTATATCGCACTTCCTGATTACAGATACTTTACTAAAGCCCAGACACGTGTTCTGGCCGATGCTTCTGCCGCTGTGTGACACAGCAACGAGGGTCTGGCCTCAGTGCGGGTCCCCCAGCGTTCTCTATGCGGCTTTCTGCATATGGACTCCAGAGAATAATCGGGTAAACAATTTCGAAATTATTAAGCGCAGGACATGGAGTCAGGTGCTTCGGACATGACTTTTGGGTCAGACCCGAAATTTCCACGAACATTTTGGGTCGAAAGATTAATCAACCACTGTGGAATAACCACGCACGCCCACCTCTACAAAACAAGCAGTACCACAAGCAGTATGAATCTTGCGCGGCAAGACGTTATACGTACCTGACATACAGATACTCAGCCAAAAGCCCGTGACACGTGTTTCGCTCACGTTTCTAAGCCGCTGTGCGACACAAGCAACGAGGGGTCTCGGCTCCCTCAGCGGGTCCCCAGCGTCTCTCGAAGTGCCCTGGCATGCATGGACCTGGTGACGACATCGGGGAAATAATTTCTGAAACTACAGTGCATGACATGGAGTCAGGTGTCGGATGCATGACTTTAAGGGTCAGACCTGAAACTGTCACCGACGACGGTCAACAAAGCACAATCAAATCCACCGTGGAATAACCACGTAATGCCCATCTCATGCAAACAAGCAGAAGTACCACAAGTAGTATGAATCTGATATATAAAGATCGTTATACCGAAATTTTAACATAGATAATAAATGCGCCCACGCGGGTTTCGCCGATGGCTTTCAGCGCGACAACGGCAACCGAGGTCTGGTTCTCAGGGTCCCCGCGCCCTTTACCTATGCGACCCAGAGGAATAATCGGCAACAATTTCTGAAATTCGGCTACGCGATGAATATGGTCAGGTGGCTTCGACATGACTTTAGGGTTTTAACTCAAATTCTAAATTGTACCATTTGGGGCCTACATAATCAACCACTGTGTAGAACCGCAGCCTACCTTTAAACAAGTAGTAATGAATCTTATATGGTGACGTTATATCAGTAATTTACGATAGATACTAATGCCCATGATACCTGCTTCAGCCGATGTTTCTACAACGAGTACCGTCTTCAGTGGGTCTCAGCCGCCTCATGCGGCTCGTATATGGACTCTTAGAGAATGACCGGCAGATGAATTTTGAAATTATTAAGGTGCAGGGACACCGAGTACCGGATGCTGAGACTTGACTTTGTAGGGTCAGACCCGAAATTTCTCACGAACGGTTTCTGGTCGTGAAGACAATCAACCACTGTGAATAACCACTTAATGCCCATTCTACAAACAAGTAGTACTACAAGTAGTATGAATCTTATATGGCAAAGACGTTATACCGTACTTTCCGACATAGGTACTAGCTAAAAAGCCCAGACACGTGTTTTCGCCGATGTTTCTGCTGCGTGCACGCTAGCAACGAGGGGTTCGGTTCTCAGTGGGTCCCCCAGCGTTCTCTATGGTTTCTGGTATATGGACTCCAGAGAATAATCGGGTAAATAATTTCTGAAATTATTAAGTGCAGGACATGGATTCAGGTGCTTCGGACATGACTTTAAAGGGTCCGACCCGAAATGTTAATGAACATTTGGGTCGAAGACAATCAACCACTGTGGAATAACCACGTAATGCCCATTCTACAAACAAGTAGTACTACAAGTAGTATGAATCTTATATGGCCAAGACGTTATACCGTACTTCCGATATAGATACTAGCTAAAAGCCCAGACACGTGTTTCGCCGATGTTTCTGCTGCTGTGTGACACAGAAACGAGGGGTTCGGCTCCTCAGTGGGTCCCCCAGCGTTCTCTATGCGGTTTCTGGTATATGGACTCCAGAGAATAATCGGGTAAATAATTTCTGAAATTATTAAGTGCAGGACATGGAGTCAGGTGCTTCGGACATGACTTTTAAGGGTCAGACCCGAAATTTTAATAAACATTTGTGTCGAAGACAATCAACCACTGATGAATAACCACGTAATGCCCATTCTACAAACAAGTAGTACTACAAGTAGTATGAATCTTATTTGGCAAAGACGTTATACCGTACTTCCGACATAGATACTAGCTAAAAGCCAGACACGTGTTTCGCCGATGTTTCTGCTGCTGTGTAACACAGCAACAAGGGGTTCGGCTCCTCAGTGGGTCCCCTAGCGTTCTCTATGCGGTTTTTGGTATATGGACTCCAGAGAATAATCGGGTAAATAATTTCTGAAATTATTAAGTGCAGGACATGGAGTCAGGTGCTTCGGACATGACTTTTTAAGGGTCAGACCCGAAATTTTAATAAACATTTGGGTCGAAGACAATCAACCACTGTGGAATAACCACGTAATGCCCATTCTACAAACAAGTAGTATGAATCTTATTTGGCAAAGACGTTATACCGTACTTCCGACATAGATACTAGCTAAAAGCCAGACACGTGTTTCGCCGATGTTTCTGCTGCTGTGTGACACAGCAACAAGGGGTTCGGCTCCTCAGTGGGTCCCCTAGCGTTCTCTATGCGGTTTTTGGTATATGGACTCCAGAGAATAATCGGGTAAATAATTTCTGAAATTATTAAGTGCAGGACATGGAGTCAGGTGCTTCGGACATGACTTTTAAGGGTCAGACCCGAAATTTTAATAAACATTTGGGTCGAAGACAATCAACCACTGTGGAATAACCACGTAATGTCCATTCTACAAACAAGTAGTACTACAAGTTGTATGAAATTTATATGGCAAAGACGTTATACCGTACTTCCGACATAGATACTAGCTAAAAGCCCAGACACGTGTTTCGCCGATGTTTCTGCTGCTGTGTGACACAGCAACGAGGGGTTCGGCTCCTCAGTGTCACACAGCAGCAGAAACATCGGCGAAACACGTGTCTGGGCTTTCAGCTAGTATCTATGTCGGAAGTACGTCTCTTTATATATCTATATACTATATATATATATATATATATATATATATATATATATATATATATATATATATATATATATATATATATACATATATATATAGGAGAAAATACATAGGAGAAAAATATATATAAATAGCAGCATGTGAGTTATGGATGGCTATGAGTAGCTGAATGCAGGTGCATTCATGCTATAGTCTGCCGAATAGCTGCCGTTCCCAGTACCCGAAATACGGTGAAGTGGATTTGTACCAGGAACGTTCTTGATATAGGTGTGTGACCTTAAGGTGAGCGGATCCCGGAAGACGGACGCTGGGATCATTCTGGTCGGCTACCTTGCCAGGGCAATGCGTGTGCATTTGTCTCGTCATTCTGTCAAACTAACGCACACGCTTCAAATCCACTTCTCTTTATTTGTCTGAACTTCCATTCTCACAATAAAACTCTGGAAACGTCTAATGAATCCTCAAACGTTTTCTCGTAATGTATAGGCTGCTAATTTTTCAATACCAGCAGAGGGTGTGGAACCTAACCTCACATCACTCTACACATGTCAATATGACAAGTAGTTAAGTAACCTCTTCTGAGTCACTGGAACCACTTCAGCTTCATGATAGTTTACTTCTCCAACTTTTATGAATGGCAAACGCTATTCCATGAACTACTGAATCAAAAATTCCACTCTCTGACGCCTCCTAAATAAAAAAAAATTGAAACACGCAAGCAAGGTGTCTCCCTACTGTCCGACAGACTGCCCAAGTGTGGTGACAGAACGGGTTTGGCAAAAATTAATCTTAGGTCACTGATTTACCCCGTGGTACGGAGAAAATTTCCTAAAAAACAGTCCAAAAATCGAAAGCAATCCCGTCGATAAAACATCGCTGCTCCTATAATATGCATGTTTTTCTGTTAATGCGAGAGTCGGGACAACTATTTTGTCATTTAATCGATCAGCAAGGTAAAATGAATCTTCGAGCTGTAATTCGTCAGTTTCAGCTGACTAACTGAGTAATATTCACATTATGTTTTTTTTCGTTTTCGTTAACCTAATAGATGCGCGTATTATTCCAGAAAAAAATTATTAAAAGTCAATTTTCCAAAAAAATGCTTGCTAGACGTTTTTTTAGCCAACCAGTATTTTACGTAACATTACACTTCTTAGAATATGCAAAGACATGACCCTCCTTTGCATAAAGCATGGGCATGGATTTCGAACACCTTCACATTAGCAAGAAAATAGTAGAAGGAATGGGTTCAAAGTGTGTGCAGGTCAACTTGGAGAGAAGATGCAAAGTTATGCCAATATGAGAGACAAAATAATTGGCAGTAAAAAATTGTATGTCCAAACTTCCTCTGAAGTTTGACGCAGCTTCTTTTAAAATAATGCTGGGAACAGCCGTTCTAACTTTCTGTTCCATCGATACACAGCATAGCCACTGTAATACCTACGATAAACACGCATATTACTTAAAGCAAGTGTCAGTATTTACGGCAGCTTAGCTGGCAGTTTGTAATAGCTATGCAAGTAAAAGAGACTTCGTAGGTTGGGTTTTAAAGCTCAACATTAGGAAGTTTACTTCTAAGGTAATAAAGCGTTTGTAAACCATATGAGTAAACGAACAGCTAAAGGTGTCCTCAATTAAATAACCTGTGCAATGTTTGCTGTACTTTATATCAATTTCCGTGTGCTAATTTAATTTCATTGCACACAAAAGTTGCATTAAAGCCGGTTTTATTTACTCATTTAAAATGAACTCATTTTATCTTTAAAGTTTGTGTTTAAATAAAAACATAGTCCCGTTTCTAACAAATTTTTCATTTAATAAGTTTTAAAACGCAACAGCAACGTTTTTGTATTTAGTGGCCATTGGAAGATGGCTTAATAGGACTGTGCAGTAACATACGAGTTCTTCCAACACTCTCTTCATAACGAACTTCGAGAAATGCTTTCTGCTCAAAATTATGCTTGAAAGAAAATGCAAACTGCATAAGTCCTTTTTTTGCTGTTGCCTGAAAAGTTGCCGAACCAGAAAAATCCCCGACCATGCGGTAAGGCCCTTCGAATTAGCTGGCATAATATTTAGGATATAAGTGTCACTCAAAGGTAAGTCCTTCACCTCGAAAGAGCATTTTAACCATTTTGACCGACAGATCACACGTCCCATTACGCATTTCCAGTACTTTCACAAATGCCTCGCAGAAATTCGACGTCTAACATTCGTTGTTGTTGTTGGTTAGGTCACAATGCTTGGCCTTGGTTATATTATGGTTCGAACCCCCACTGAGCGGTTGCTGAAAAATGTACCTTCTTCTCTCAGTTAGGTAGGTGTGGTTAACTACCGCTGTGCCTGGGTGTAATGCTGTGTTGTTATGCGATACGCGGTTTTTTAACTTCCCTCGGTCTGTTAACGTTAAAGTTACCCGTAACTTGCTCAACGGGTTAGTGTTTTGATTTGGGTTGCTGGCCGAGGTAATGGTTTGGATTAAGGGTTGAGGCTACCATTGACGATTTTCGTTTTGCGTAAGGGTTGGAAGCATGGGTAGGGTGTTCTGGTTAACAATTACGGCTAGAGTTTAAAAGCCTGGATAAAGAATATGGTTAAGTTGAAGTTTTGCTTAAAGGCCTAAGTGTTAAGAGTTAGGGACACTCATTACAGGCATTTTCACGGTTGGCCTTCGGGGGTTTTAAGTAAGGAGAGCATTCACAATGGGCTAACATTTTTAATTTGAGAATATAGAACAGATGTTGTCCGAATCGAAACCACTGACGAGAACATCGCAGGTAGCTGGGTAAATAGAGCTTTCAGTTAGACATGCATAAAATTATCCCTTTTATTGTAGGTGGCCTTGCGCTCAATTACATTTCAAACCTACTCTGTGTTTAAGCTTTAACCCACCGGGCCGGAGGAGAACCGATTTGGTGAGGCAGAAGATAGTGAAGGCTATAGTTAGAGAGAAAATTCCGGATTGATTTGGAAGTTACTAAACTACGAAGATAGCCCTTATTTTGGGCAGGTACCATCTGAGTGGAAGAATCAATCGTGTGGGACTGAACGCGAACCAGGAGACTGAACAGAACATGCACTGAAATTGTGTGGTCAAACATTAATTGGGCAACAAGGAAACCAACAAGATAAACTACACACAGTTCATGTTATATCTGATTTGGTTTCTCTAACCGAGTGCTTTCAGCAATTGTTTTAATTTGCATTTTACTTTCTCACTACTTTTCTCCGGGTTTAAGGGAGAAGTCAAAGGATTGGAGGTAGGCAGAATCATTTGTGTTGTAAATGGTAAAGATTCTGTTGCTAGAACAGCTCAGACATTGTTTGCTGGTTTCAATGAAGGTGATTTCGGTACTTCAGCCGTTTGTTCCACGATCAATACTAAATTCTGGCTTCATTGGGGGTCCTCTCAGTGGTTTAAGCCTCGCCGATGCCTGTAAAACTATTCGGGAAGTGATCAGAGAGGTAACACACGGCTACAAATCGAAAGCTTCAATCGATCGGAAAGGTCCGAATTCGCAGTCCTTGTGTTTCGTATGCTTCGAGTCAGGACAAAATGACTTATCATGCAAATGTTTCTGCTTCATTGCTGGCACGATATAGGCTCACCCAAAAACAACGTAAATCATGGTTGAAGCTGATTATAACCGGTGACTAAAATGGTACTAGTAAGTGAATATGAAAGAAATTAAAGAATAGCCGCAATAAGCAAGCGAAAATATCGAGCAACCCTCATCTTCATCCTCGCGGGACGATGCTGGGAGTCTGTTGGAATATGGTGGGAGTTATCCATTACTTATTATCCATTATCCATTACTAATTATTAATTATGACTCTTACCCTAACACTGACTAAACTGTAAACTTAACGGTAACCCTAAACTTTACCCTTACCCTAATTCCAATTCTAAACTGAAATGCTCCAGAATTTTCGCACACAGTCACTTGTATTTTGGGTGGTTTCTATTCCCGTATTCTTTTTAGGCGGCCATACAAGGTAACCTTACCGTCTGTGTTCCCGTGCAGCGCTATTAATCAATTGGACTCCTGTTCTAATGTTTGTGCTGACCTCTGAAGGACAAGGTCAATCGCAACTCGTCCAAGTAGATTGAAAATATGCAAACTCCACACTGAAATTTGGCCTCTCTCTCTCTGTACGGGCTCCCATCATCACCCTCACTCTATGATTCTTAATTTGTTCAGGCGACAACGGCAGTGGACAGCAGCCGACATTTCACCCCTATAACTTTCTGACCCAAAGATTACCAAACTGACCTTAGTTTATTGAACCCTCAGTTTTTTCTGGGTTCGGAAGCCTGGCGTGTGCCCTTAAAATCAGCTGCTGGTCATAGCTTGCGGTTGTGGATAAAAGCTTCGTCTAATCTTGCTTGGCTTATGTCTCTTGACATGAAATATAGGCACAATTTGAGTGACTGCAGATAACAATGACTTTAATAAATATTCAACCACATCAGCAGGTATTCAGGTCCTTAAACTCACTATTTCGCTTTCAAGGAAACTATTTTCTCGATTAGTGTTTGATCGGCGCTGCTAAATGATGCCAATTTGACGATTTTGGCGTTGTTTTTCAATTGATATATCTAGCCGATGAAGCTGTTCCCTGTAAAACTGCATATATAATATATAATAATTAGTAATGGATAACTCCCACCATATTCCAACAGACTCCCAGCATCGTCCCGCGAGGATGAAGATGAGGGTTGCTCGATATTTTGCTTGCTTATTGCGCTATTCTTTAATTTCATTCATATTCACTTACTAGTACCATTTTAGTCACCGGTTATAATCAGCTTCAACCATGATTTACGTTGTTGTTGGGCGAGCCTATATCGTGGCAGCAACGAAGCAGAAACATTTGCATAATAAGTCATTTTGTCCTGACTCGAAGCGTACGAAACGCAAGGACTGCGAATTCGGACCTTTCCGATCGATTGTAGCTTTCGATTGTAGCCGTGTGTTACCTCTCTGATCACTTCCCGAATAGTTTGACAGGCATCGGCGAGGCTTAAACCACTGAGAGGACCCCCAATGAAGCCAGAATTTAGTATTGATCGTGGAACAAACGGCTGAAGTACCGAAATCACCTTCTTTGAAACCAGCAAACAATGTCTGAGCTGTTCTAGCAACAGAATCTTTCACCATTTACAACACAAATGATTCTAACTACCTCCAATCCTTTGACTTCTCCCTTAAACCCGGAAAAAAGTAGTGAGAAAGTAAAATGCAAATTAAAACAATTGCTGAAAGCACTCGGTTACAGAAACCAAATCAGATATAACATGAACTGTGTGTAGTTTATCTTGTTGGTTTCCTTGTTGCCCAATTAATGTTTGACCACACAATTTCAGTGCATGTTCTGTTCAGTCTCCTGGTTCGCCTTTAGCCCTACATGATTGATTCTTCCACTCAGATGGTACCTGCCAAAATAAGGGCTCTTTTTCGTAGTTTAGTAACTTCCAAATCAATCCGGAATTTTCTCTTTAACTATAGCCTTCACTATCTTCTGCCTCACCAAATCCGTTCTCTTCCGGCCCGGCGGATTCAACAGTCAGCGAAGATTAATAGTGCTCTTGTCAGTCTCGCGTACGTTTTACGCCTGGTTTCTCCTCTATGGAACATTCTACCTCCCTGCACTAACAGCAGCAGTGTGAATCAGTTCCCTTTTTAGTTCCTGAGAGACAGGCAAAATTCGTGTTTGATTTAAATCAACGTAAAGTTACAAAACACACCTGAAATTTTTATTCTGCTCCCTGTTGGCTGTCTGGTTCGCAGATGGCACATATTGTCACTGTTTATTGCGGCTTACATTGTAATTATTATTATTATCCTAAGTATGCAACAATACCGACCACTTAGGGATTATGTATGGTGAAAGGAAAGGTTCGTAAGCCTAAAGTTAATAGAACCAAAACTTTGAGAATGTTTGCACATCTTGCACATAACAACGGAATTGCGTAGATAGTTACTAAAAGCACTTTAATGATTTATCGCACCTCTAGTCATGGAAAACGGATTTTGTGTAAGCCCTGTTTTCCAATGGAAGTTATTGTTTTTTAAGCGAGATTAACGCTGGATAAATAACATAATTCTGGAAGATGGTTGCATCCACCCTTTTACCAGAAGTATCCCTTACGAGAACGACTTTGGTCAAAGGAGCCTGTGGGAGAATGTACTGCGCATGGCCCGGTGACCAGTTTCAGGGCAGAGCTTAAACGGTCGGAGCCCACTTCGCCGGGTTTGGGGCTGTGCTTTCATTGAGGGTGGCTGTCAACTGATCTCATCGGAAGTGAAACAGGCCTAGGTAGCTGCAATACTCTGACCAAGGTATGCTGAAAGCATATGACAACTATCTTACCCATACTGTCAATTCCACTCTTGGTTGGATGACAACCAACTGACATTTGGGAAAAATGAGCTCAAAATCGGGTTTCGAACATTCTACTTCGCAGACTGGTTGTGCGTCTTTGTTATTTGTGACAAAGCATGAAACTTTCCTCACAGTCTGAAAAATAGGCGATGATTTTCCTTTCCTTTTAACTTTGTTAAAAGCTAGTGTAAGACAAAAGGGAACGAATTCCAGGATGGCGTAATTCGGTAGGTATATTCATATATGTACCTGAAACTCGGGAAGACTAAAAAAAAACTGTTAACCATATTTACGTTAAAAGGGATCCCACACACCATCCCATTCGAACGCTCTCATGGTCTTGATTTCTGATTGAATGTGCCAGCCGCAAATCTGTTTACGACAGTGGGTATCCTTTACCATACACCATTTTTTTTCGGAAGATGCTTAACACGGTTTCTCAATTTTCAATTATCTGACGCGTGGTGTATCGTGGTTTAACTGAGTTTGACTGAGGGATCGTGACGTAGAAAAGCGTAAACGTTCTCAGATATTTAAGTTATCGTAAAATACTTGGGACAAGAAATTTTTCGGCCCAGCTCGAAAAAAAACGTTAAATTCGTTTTTCAGGCTTTTTGCTAAAACTGAGCATTTGCTGATATATGAGTGTTGAAAGTTCGCCCGGAAAGATGATAGGCTTAAACAAAGCATGATGTGCAGAAATTTGCTTGTGACTATTGTTTTTTCCTCTTTTCGACCAGTCTTGTGGACGAAAACCTGAAAGACGTTTTTCCCACTTATAGATGAAATTCGAAGGATTGCTAAAGCTTCACATCAAATGCCAGAGTCAAAACAAATGTTTATATTTTAAAAATTGCCTCGTCAAAGCCATGGCAACGAACCCGCAAATTTGAAGTCACGAAATGTCTTCGGTTAACTTACAGCCACTGCAGAACCACATGACCATTTTAAATAATTTTTTGAGCTAGTTGTGAAAAACACCGTTGGGATGTTCAAACTCACAACTTCAAAGACGAGACCTGACACGGACAAGACCTCCAGGGCCGGATGATGTCTCATCATTAACCTAAATTTTTGCCGCTCTCTGAGTTCCCCTGTTTTGACACACCTTATTAGCATGTCCGTCATGTAGTCTAAGATGCCTGTCGTTTGGCGTACAGTGAGAATCGTTCCAATCCCTGAAAATCGATTACTTTTGGTCCTAAATCTTTTCGTCTAATCGCTTGTTCTTTTGATTTACTAAAGCTTGCCGAAAGAGTTTCCTTCGACATAATTAGGCCATTGTCCTCTAATTTCTCCGACCCTTTACAATTCGCATATAAGGCCACGCATAGTACGCTAGGTGCCATCGCTCTTCTGCTGCATTCCACTCTAAGGGGTTAAGACAAGGGCTGCCGTGCTTACGCATGAACATTTCTTGACTTTTCCTCTGTCTTCAATTTGACCCCATGTCATCTCCTTCTTAACAAAACATCCACTTGTGACTCTCCCGGCTAGGCTCTCTCTTGGTCCGAAGATTATTTTACTTCACGCACTCAATTCGTACAATCCGTCAGGTGGAAATCTACGGTCTTTTCCAACATTTATGGTGTTCTTCAAGGTGCCATCCTATCCTATAACCTCTTCTCCCTCCACACTGATGATTAGAAATAACCAAACGACTGTCTGTATAAAACATATTTCGAAAATATGGTTGTTGGCCATCCTCTTAAAAATCGGACACATCTCCATAGGAAATCAGTCAAGTGTGTTTTTAACATGCGACCCTCTACTAGTCCTGAAAACTCAGACGTCATTCCCAAGGAGGTATCCTTCTTCTGGTACCTTTGCGTGAGTTTGACATCCCATCTTTCATTCTCCATACCTATTGGTACTCTTTTCAAAAATTCATAAACTTCTTGATTATATTCGTCGTACCACACACTTAAATCCCTAATCTGGAGATTATAGTGTTCTTCCTTTCCTCCTCTATTGTGCTGCCGTGATTTTCGCCTGACAAGAATTTGCAATTTTAAAACATATCCTTTGAATGCTGTTTTTTACTACCGGAGTTTCTTTTCTTGTTTAAGTGTATACGAAAATAAAACAACACTTCTCAACAGTCAAGCAAATGGCTGAGTGAATTCTTGATGATTTCGCCCATTCGTTCCCTCCCATGCGCCGAGGTTTTCGGCAGATCGTTTGCCGTGCGTGAGAGTATCAGCCAGCAGTTTTGCCACTGTGATTAAAATATAGAAGCTGAGAGTAGAAATGTCTCCCCCCATTAGATGTCCACTTTATTTCCTACCAACGTAACCACTATCTGTGTGTACATTAGTCTACTTGTGGCCGAATCCTCAACGCCACAGCGAAGCAGCATGGTATTATTCATTTAAACGGCCAAAAGGCTGCTGGTAGCACATTTACGGCTTACAGTGGGAAGCAGTCTCCCAGCACAGGTACTAGCTGAAAGCCTAGACACGTGTTTCGACAGAATTCTGCCGCTGTTTAACAGATCTGCGAGTTTTCCTTCTCGTCAGTGTGTCCTCGAGCATTCTCTCCGGGCCGTTTACAAGTTTTAAATTGCTGCGTATTAATGTGCCCAGTAATAAATCGCAAACACGGAGTTTGTCAGTTCATTTGAGGGCTAATATATGTATGATATGAATATATGGGCCGCCTTCTTTTAGCCACAGCGAGGTTACCGCCTTCTATTCATTAAACTGCCAAAAGGCAACCTGAAGTTTATTTAAGAGTAACAGATGTAATCATAATCAGGCACTAGCTAAAAGCAGACACAGTGGTTTTGAAAGATTTCTACCATCGTTTAAACAGCTGCGAGGGTTTAGTCCCCAAGAATTTTCTGCGTGCTATCCGGTTGATACTGCAGTTAAAAAATATCTGCTTTGTATTTCCGCAGAAAAAAATAACTTAATAAATAATTCAGACTATTAGAAGAATTAATAGAAATAAATCAGAAATAAATCACTTAATAAATAACTCAGACTATTACAAATAAATCAGAAATAAATAACTTAATAAATAACTCAGACTATTACAAATAAATCAGAAATAAAGCACTTCATAAATAACTCAGCCTATTAGAAGAATTAATAGAAATAAATCACTTAATAAATAACTCAGACTATTAGAAATTAATCGAAAATAAATCAGAAATAAATCACTCAATAAATTACTTAGACTATTAGACCATATCAGAAATAAATCACTTAATAAATAACTCAGACTATTAGAAGAATTACATGCGTAGACTGAAAGTAGCTTCAAATGTTTTAGCCAACATCGTTTAGTCACAGCGAGGTAGCGCGTTATTTTGCATTTGCCTGTCAACAGGCAGTATGTAGAGTTTTAAGGGTTTACGGTTGTAATCACATTCAGAGTACAGATACTACCTGACAGTTCGACTGTCGATTTCGACGAGGTCCACCGTATGCTCCACACCAGGTGGTGCAGGGACAGTGACTTGCGCGTGAATTAGTTTTAAGTGCTATTAGCCTTGCGCTGCAGCTACCGCACTCTCTCCTCCTCCACCACCTGAGCCCGGTGTCAAGACAGAGTCAAGAAGACCAGAGATGGAAGAGGGCGCAGGTGGCTGGCTCGGCCGGAGCCGTCCCTGGGTGTGCCACCACACCTGGCTCGGATCCCACGGAGTGGGGGTGCCATAAAGGCCACATTAAGAAGGAGCCATTGCAACCTGACTCTCAGTGCGCCAGTTAACCACTCCACACAAAACACACATTGGGCTGACCACGCGGTCCGAGTTATCCCGTCAGTTGGCAACCTTCCAAGCCACGGCTTTTAGCGCACCGTGATAGTTTCAAGCGCGTCAGATTGTTTATAGTGAGGAAAATACGCTGAGCTCTCGAACTCACTCTCTCCCCCACCCCCACAATCAGACTACTGTCCGAGCCGGTCAGTTGTCTGATGCGGAAGCAGGCGCAGCTGCTGGTGACCTCGTCTACGTGTACTACGTACACGACCAGGCCCCCCAATCACAAGCACCAGGATTTCACACAACAGGGGGTTGAACGGCTTACATCTCACATGTATGAGATAGCCGGAGGTCACGTTAAGAAGGAGCCATCGCAGCCTGACTCTCAGACCACCAGTCAGCCACTCCACACAACACACATTGGACTAACTGCGAGGTCTGAGTGTAATTGTCAGTTGGCAACCTTCCAACCGCGGCACTAACGTTACCACACTCTCTTCTCCTCCCCCACCTGAGCCTGGTCTCATGACACAGTCAAGAAGACCGGAGATGGGAGAGGGTACAGGTGGCTGGCGCGGCCGGAGCCGCCCCTGGGCGTGCCACCACACCTGGCTCGGATCCCACAGAGTGGGGGTGCCATAAAGACCACATTAAGAAGGAGCCATTGCAGCCTGACTCTCAGTCCGCCAGTCAGCCACTCCACACAAAACAAAAATTGGGCTGACCACGCGGTCCGAGTTATCCCGTCAGTTGGCAACCTTCCAAGCCACGGCTTTTAGCGCACCGTGATAGTTTCAAGCGCATCAGATTGTTTATAGTGAGGAATATGCGCTGAGCTGTCGACCTCACTCTCTCCCCACCCCACAGTCAGACTACTGTCCGAGCCGGTCAGTTGCCTGATGTGGGAGTGGGCGCATTGGCTGACGGATCGGCTACCCGTCTTCGCGTGCCACAGCACGACCTGGCCCCCATAACACACACACCAGGATTCACAAACTCAGGGGATATGGAGCAGCCATCGCCTACCTATAAGCCCACACACGGGTTTTGCCGGATTTCTGCCGTTCTTTAAAACAACTGTGAAGGGTTTCGCTCAGCAATGGGTCCCACAGAGTTCTCTGCGAACTTTCAGGAAAACACTGCAGTTTACACATTGCTGCTTTGTAATTTCCCAAGAAACTTATTCGATAACTTGGAGTGAATCAGACTATTTAAAGGAATACAACCGTAGACTCTATGTTGCTATGAATATTTGGGCAGAATTATATCAGCCACAGAGAGATAGCCAAGTTTTATTAATAAAACTGCTAACGGACAATCGGTATTAAATATAAGGGTTGCAGTTGTAATCAAAATCAGAGCACAGGAACTAGCTTAAAGCCCATACATTAATTTCGACAGGATTCTGTCGCTGTTAAACAGAGCTGCGAGGGTTTCGCCTAACCAATGTATCCAGTAGCATTCCCTGTTTGTTTTCGAAAAAATACGGCAATGAATAATTGCTGCTTTAATATTTACTTAGAAAAGAACAGATAAATTGGATCAAATCAGACTATTTGATAGATTACTTGCGCAGAATAAATGCTGATACGAATATTTGGGCCTCCAAGCCACAACAATATAGCAGTGTTTTAGTCATAAGGCTGCCAACAGGCAACTAGTTATATATTTAGGGCGTACGGTTGTAATCACACTCGTAGTACGTGTACTAGATGTAAAACCAACATAGGGGTTACACCGGATTTGTGCCGTTGTTTAATAGAGCCGTGATGGGTTTCGCTCATCACTGTTTCCCCGGCATTCCCTGCGTGCTTTCGTGTAGACACTGCAGTGTACAAATTGCTGCTTTTTAATTTCCTAGTAAATTAATCGATATCTGTGATCCACTCAGTCTATTTGCTAGATAACAGGAGCAGAATGAATGCTGATACGACTATTTGGGCCTAATTCTCCAAGCCGCAGACGTATAGCCGTGTTTAATCATACAAGTGCCCACAGACAATAATTTCTTTATTTAGGTGTTACGGTTGTAATCACAATCAGAGTGCATGAATTACCTATAAGCCCACACACGAGTCAAATCGGATTTCTGCCGTTGCTTAACAAAACTGCGAAGGGTTTTGCTCATAAATGTTTCCCCCAGCATTTCCGACGTGCTTTTGGGTAGCCACTGCAGTTTACACATTGCTGCTTTTTAATTTCCTAAGAAATTAATCGACAACTTGGATCAAATCAGTCTATTTGATCGATAACAGAAGCAGAATAAACGCTGATACGAATATTTGGGCCTACCTCTCCAAGATACAGACATAAAGCCGTGTTTTTGCCATAAGACATCCAACAGGTAACCAGGACTATATTTAGGGGTAACGGATGTAATCACATCCACAGTACATATGCAAGATATAAACCCACACACAGATTACACCGGATTTGTGCCGATGTTTAACACAGCTGGGCTGAGTTTTGCTCATCAATGTTGCCTCCAGCAGTTCCTGCGTGCATTCGGGTAGACATTGCAGTTTACACATTACTGTTTTATAAATTTCTAATAAACTAATCGATAACTTGGATCAAATCAGTCTATTTGATAGACATCTTGCGCATAAAGAATGCCAATATGAATATTTGGGCCAAATGTTCCCAGCCACATACATATAGGCATGCTTTTTGTTATAATACATCTAACAGTAATCAGTAATATATTTAGGGGTGATGGTTGTTATCACACTCACTGTACATGTACTAGATATAACCCCACACACGAGTAACACCGATTGTCTGTCATGGTTTACACAGCTGCAAAGGGGTTCACTCATCAATTGTTCCCCAGCATTCCCTGTGGGATTTTGGGAAGAGACTGCAGATTACACATTGCTGCTTTTTAATTCCCTGAGAATTTAATCGATAACTTTGATCAAATCAGTCTATTGGAAAGATAACTTGCGGTGAATGAATGCAGATGCGAATATTTGGGCCAACATCTCTGTACCGGAGAGATATAGCCGTACTTAAGCCGTAAAACTACCAGCAGGCAACCATTTATATGTTTATGGGTAAGAGGTGTTATCACACTCAGAGTGGATAAACTAGCTTTAAGCCCACACACGTATGAACCCGGAATTCTGCCGTGGGTTAAAACAGCTGCGAAGGGTTTCGCTCATCAATGGTTCCCGCTGCATTTCCCTCATGGCATTCGGATAGAGACTGCAGTTTCCACATTGCTGCTTTTTAATTTTCTAAGAAACAAATCAACAACTTGGGGCAGGTCACTCTATTTGAAAGATAACTTGCGTAGAATGAATGTTGATACGACTATTTCGGCCGATTTCTCTCAGCACAGAGATACAGCCGTGTTTTAGTCATAAAACTGCCAACAGGCAACCAGTAATATATTAAGGGGTTACGGTTGATTCACACTCAGAGAACATGTACGAGCTATAAAACCCACAAACGGGTTACACCGGATTTCTGCAGTTGCGCAGTGTTTGGCTCATCAATGGATCCCTGCGGGCATTCGCGTAGTCACTGCAGTTTACACATTGCTGCTTTTTAATTTCCTAAGAAATCAATCAATAACTTGAATCAAATCAGTCTATTTGATACCTAAATTTCGCAGAATTAGTACTGACACTAATATTTGGGCGATCTTCTCTCAGTTACAGAGATGTAGTCGTGTTTGTGTCATAAAACTGCGTACAGGCAACCAGTAATATATTTAGAGTTTACGGTTTTAATCGCACTCAGAGTACATGAACAAGCTATAAGCCCACACACGGGTTACACCGGATTTCTGCCGTTGCTTTACACAGCTGCGAATGGTTTCACTCAACAATCGTTCCCGCAGCATTCCCTGCGGTCATTCGGGTAGACACTGCATTTTACACATTGCTGCTATTTAAGTTCATAAGAAATTAATCGATAAATTTGACCAAATCAGTCTATTTGATAGAAACCTTTTGTAGAATTCATAATTATAGGAATATTTGGGCACACCTCTCTCAGCCACGATGGTTTAACCGAGTTTCTAGTCATAAAACTGCCACTAGGCAACCAGTAATATATGTAGGGGTTACGGTTTTAATCACACTCGGAGTAAATGTACTAGCTAGAAGCCCACACATGGGTTACACCGGATTTCTGCTGATGTTCAACGTAACTGCGAACGGTTCTGCTCAGCAATGGTTCCCTCAGCATTTCCTGCGGTCTTTGGAGTAGACACTGCGGTTTATACATTACTGCTTTATAATTTCCTAAGAAATTAGTCGACAAATTGAATCAAATCAGTTTATTTGATCGATAACTTGAGCAAAATGAAAGTTGATACGAATATTTGGGCCGATCTCTCTAGGCCACAGAGATGTAACCGTGGTTTCGTCATTAAACTGCCCACAGGTAACCAGCAATATATTTAGGGTTGATGGTTGTTATCACTATCATAGTGCATTTACTAGCTTTAAGATCACACACGGGTTACACCGGATTTCTGCCGTTGTAAGCACATTTGCCAAGGTTTTCGCTGGCCAATTATGTTCCCAGCAATCCCCACGAACTTTCCAGAAGACACTGCAGTTTACACTGCTGCTTTTTAAATTTCCTAAGAAATTAATCGATAACTTGGAGCAAAGCAAACAATTTGAATGTTAATTTCGCATAATTAATGCTGATGAGAATATGCGGGCCTACTTATCTTAGCCGCAGTGATGGAACCGTATTTTCGTCTTAAAACTGCCAACAGGCAACCAGTAATATATTAAGGGTTATCGGTTGTAATTACACCATAGCGCATGTACTAGCTATAAGACCACACATGGATTACACCGGATTTCTGCCGTTAATTAACACAAGAGCGAAGGGATTCGCTCCTAGGAGAGAAATGCGCTCTATTTTAAAAGTATAATTCTAAATTTTCAGCAAAAATGGCTCCATTCATTGACAGAAGGAAATTAGTTGACACAATATGCAAAAGGCTGCTTTTTAATTTTCTTCGAAATTAATCGTCCATCAATTTGAAGGCTTAAAGGCGTAGACTGAAAGTTGATATGAACATTTGGGCGGACTTCTCCTAGCCACCACTACTACTAATTAAACTGCTAACAGGCAGTCAGTATTAGAGGATCGACCGTTAACAAGTACAAGAAGCAATGGAGATGGACACCCAGAATAACCTATGATAAATTAAAAGCATGCGATAAGCTACATTTTTTATAACGTTTCTCCGCTCAACCGGGATTTAGGAACGCAATTGACAGAAGATTAGCAATTTTCGCAAAATCTTAGTATATATTTAGATAATCTACTGTGCATTTGCAATATAAGAGAGAGGCATTAAAGGACAAAGGACATATGCAGCAGAAAATGCATCAGGGAAGTCACAACACCGATAAAACGTCCACGTTCTCACCTTTACATAAAAGGTAAAATCCGCATGTATTCGTCAGCGCAATATCTAATTAACGCGCTTTTTTCAAGGGTAAATTGTTATAAATGTTTTTAATTTATCTTAAGCATACTTTTCATTGACTTTTGTTGTGGATCTTCATTTTTCTCAGTCATCAGATTTCATGTTTATTGAATCTACAAATAGGATGCAAACGGCCATTTGCATTAAAAAGATTATTTAAAATTTCACTACCCCGGTAACTGCTTTAAAAAATCCTATTTTGGGGGTTCTGATAAACACATAGATCAGGGTCTAAATTTAATGCCAATCGATTGAAAATATTGAAAACCATGAAATATTCTCCACTATATCAAGCAAGATCTGAAACCAATCAAAATAAAATATCAGAAATACATATAAAGAAATTTGACGAAAGAATATTGTTTAAAATAAACACAAAATGACATGCTCACGCTATGGCTTGATAATTCTTTTTAAATTTATTCGTCCCATTTACGGTGATTTTCCAAGTTTTAGGATTTGCAGCTTTTTAAAAATAATTAATATTTCTAAACAAAGCAATATTAATTTTCACATTTCCTATGCGTTTTAAATTTTCTTAAGGGTGGTTTAAATTATTTCAAAACTTTGGTATGCGAGTTGGTTCCGATTTGTGACTGATTCTCAATCTTTCGCAAGTCGGCATTTTGCAATAAATAGGTCCTCCCTACCAGTGCATTTGCTTACAATATATTTTTGCGATAACATCAGAGTAAAATCGCCGTCTCTCACACACTCAGGCCAGTATCTACCATAATAAGTAAAATATAACTAATAAAATTATAAATCAATTATAAATAATAAATTAAATTTTAATCTATAAATAAATTATAATTTAAGGTTCTAAAGAATACAATTCGGGATTGGGTATGGCTGGCTGATGACGGCTAATAAGCCAGAAATGGCCATTCCAGTCTCCCTTGTCTTTGTAGGTCATGTTATTCTGCCTATATCACTAGCTGCTCTGTGGCTGCTGGCGGGGCTTGAGAGTTAGCTACAAGGCACAACGGGACGAGTGAGTCCTGTAACCGATCGGTGAGCGCCCAACTACCATTGTGAATATTCCTGATCGAAACCGGCAAGACAACGAGCTCGTGGTGCAGTGGGTAGAGTGTTTGACTTCTGCCCAACAGGTCGCGAGTTCGAGCCTCGGGCACCGCAGCGCCTGCGGTTGGAGGACGGGCATCCCAAGAATTTTATTTCAAAGTAAAGAAGTTTATTGGGAAACAATAAGTACATTTATTAGGTAAAATGTCGACTCTGGTTCCCCGGGTCGTCCACAGACTTGTGGTAATTGTGGAAAAAAGTTTAAACTTTAAAACTTGCCAGTTATTGCTGAATCAGTCCTGCCAATAGCATTCATTGAGGCTGGACATCTCATTCGGGTTGGTTACCGCTTTTCCCACTTTCCTTGAGGTTTTGTACGTGCCATCCAATTCGATGTGCCGATTAATGCACGAGTCATCAGAATGAATGCCCTCTAAGATTTCCCGGCCTCTCTTCGATGGGCAGAAGCCAACAATGCGTGTTTTGTCCCTTGCAAATTTGTGCCCAGTTTCAAGTGTATGCATGGCAACTTGAGACAGGTTGTTTCGTCTCTTTACAGCCAACTAATGTTCGTGTAGGCATGTAGAGACCGATTTTCCTGTTTGACCGCAATGCACCACAATACATCTGTTATATGGGATTTTGTAAATGGCTTATTTTTATCCAAATAGCCAACCCTATCCTTAGGGCGTTCAAGCTGGTTTCGAAGTGTAGTTGTTGGTTTGTGTGTTATTTGCGGAAAAGCCACTTAGAAATCTTATAATTGTGTGCGCCGATTAACGATACTATCGGTCGCAGTGGCACTTCTGGTTTGTGAACCTTAAGCAATTGAAAATGCACTTAAACGTCTAACAGGAAAGAATCAAATATCAGGAGATATTGCAAATCCTTGAGGCAAACCGAACCGACAATAGCTAAGATCTATGGACTACATAAGGTTCACAAACGAGAGGTGCCACTACGACCGCTGGTATTGTTAATCGGTGCAACCAATTATAAGATTTCTAAGTGGCTTTTCCGCAATTTGCACCCTTGATAAATAATTGTGAAACATACATTGACCACTCTCTAGGGTTTCTGGAAAAATTACAACGACTCAACATTACAGCAGATAAAATAATGGTGTCTTTCGATTTGTTTCTCTCTTCACATCCATACCATTAGATCTTGCAAGGCAATACACAGAAGAATTACTCCACGCTTATGAAATGGATGTTCCTACATCTGCCTTCCTTGAACTCTTGGACTTATACCTAAAAACGAATTTTTCATCCACACAAGAGTTTTATCAACAGTAAAAAGGGAATCACCGCTGGTTCAGCCATCTGTGGCTTCCTAGCGGAAGTAACGATGCAAAAATTAGAAGCTACTGCCCTACCACTGGTTAACCCCACGTTATGGGTACGCTTCGTTAATGACACGTTTGTCATCGTTAAAACAGACCGACTGGAAACACTGCAAAGTATTATTAACTTGACGATACCGGGAATAACCTTTACACTTGAAAAAGAAATTGACAACCAACTACCTTTTCTTGACGTCCTCGTGCGGCGAAAAAATGACGAGACCTTTCAAACATCATTTAACCGCAAAGAAGCTAATGTGGATATTAACCTACATTATGAGAGCAACCATCCTGTCGTCCGCAAACGAAGCCCTGCCAACACCCTCCGCAAACAAGCCAACACCCACTGTTCTACCAGCGAACTTTACAAAATTGAACTTACTTATCTATTTGAACAGTTTTCCAGCAACAGTTACCCTAAGGATTTTGTACATAGATGCATGAGACATCAGGAATTAAAAGAAAAGGAGAAGGAAGTAGATAGTTCCGAGCATGCGCCCACAGGAAAAAACTAACGAACACTTCCATACAGTAAGAACGTATCTGAACTCGTTGAAAGACACCTGTGGAAGCACCAAATCTACGTGGAGCACAAATCAACAACTAAACTTTGAAACCAGCTTGTACACCCTAAGGATAGGGTTAGCCGTTTACAAAATCCCGTGTTACAGTTGTAATGTGGTGTATTGCGGCCAAACAGGAAAATCCATCTCTACATGAATACACAAACGTGAGTTGGCTGTAAAGAGACGAGACCACCTGTCTCAAATTGCCATGCATATATATATATATTGCTAATTGAAGCGAAAATGCGCATCCCCGGGCATAAATCAGAAGAAGAGGCGATCACGGGAACGATAGGTTCAAAATCAAACATTAATCCATCGTCGGAGGTAGGTTCGGTACCGCGCCTCACAGTATTTATGGTTCTGAACATGCTGGCTCTATAGCTATTCGTGCAGAATGCCCTGCAGGGGGGGGTGGGGGAGTTAATTGCTTTCCTGCTGATCATTGATTTTTTTCTCCCTCGCATCGCCTGGGGGCTGTGTCGGGAAGGCAAGTGTCATTGACCTCGTCTGCATTGCCCGCGTTTGTTGTCCCGGACCCGCAAGTCTGTTTCTCGTCCCTCGTTTGCATCTGTCCGTGCACGTCTCATCGGTGGTTGCTGAGTCGTTGCCGGTGTCTCCGTTCCTATCGGGTTGGAGACGCCCATCATCGGTGTTCGGGCGCAAACTATGTTCACCTGCGTCCATGTTCATGCCTGGCCGGAGGTCTTGCTGGTTTGCGTTCTCCAAGTTTATCCCATCGAATGTGTTGGTGTGTGGCATAGGTTCACTCAGGCAGACGAAGTCATGGTTTCATTTGATGTTACCTCACTTTTCACCTCAATTCCTCAGAGCCTTGCAATTGAAACTGTCGGTGGCTTGCTTTTCAACCGTTAAGACGAGGTATTCAATAGGCTTAAACGGGCGCACTTCATCCAGCTGCTCAATTTCTGCCTCAAAACCTACTTCACCTTTGAGGGAACGGTCTACGAACATATTAAAGGAACTCCGATGGGTTCTCTGCTGTCTGGTTTCATTGCTGAGGCGGTTCTTCAAAAGTTAGAGACACGTGTGTTCACGAACCACAGACCAATTTTTTGGGTGCTGTATGTGGACGATACTTTCGTCGTTCTCAAGCGCGAAATGGTCGCCGAATTTAACGCACTCCTGAACTCTATCTATCCGGATATTCAGTTCATAATGGAGGCTGAGGTCAAAAGTCAAATGGCGTTCCTAGACGTCCTAGTCCACCGTAAGACCGACGGCAGCCTGAGGACAACGGTATATAGAAAGGCCACCAACACACGTCAAGTCCTCAGTTACCAAAGTAACCACCCATTGTGCCACAAACTTAGCTGCGTACGGACGCTTTACAGAAGGGCGGAAACTCATTGTAGCGAGAAAGGCGACAAAGCAGCCGAACTCCATTATCTTCAGCGAATATTCACCTCCGACGGTTATCCTCGTAGATTTATAGAACGCAGCAGACAACTGAGGCAAGTTATAAGACCAGTGAATAACCACCGAAAGTGTGGCGGGCAATGCCATATATCGAGAAAGTATCTGAAGCTGTTGCACGACTCTTAAAACCACTGGGGATTGGCGCCGCCCATAGACCTTAGGCGACAATAAGACGTCTGGTCATGAGACCCAAGGCCCCCTGTCACGCGGCGAAACGGCAAATGTCGTCTATCGTGTTCAGTGCGGTTCCTGTGAGGTGAACTATGTAGGAGAGACCGGTAAGTGACTACAGACCCGCATTAGTGAGCACGCAAGGGCCGTTAGAAGAATGGATCAGCTCTCCTTGGTGGCGGAACACTGTGCGGCCTCTGGACCCACCTTTTCTTTCCAGGACGCAAAAATCCTAGGCCGAGGTATCAACCAAATAGCCAGAGAAACGCTCGAAGCTTGGCACACCATACCTTCCTTCATTAACCGTTGTACGGTTCTCCCGGCAGCCTACCAGGCCTTACGAGTGCGACTCAATCAAAAGAATCGCAGGCAAGAAATCAGACTGTTCGCCGTCACAAGCAAACGCATACTGAGACAGAACACATGCCTGAGTGAACCTATGCCACACACCAACACATTCGATGGGTTAACCGCGTAGAACGCAAACCAGCAAGACCTCCGGCCAGGCATGAACATGGACGCAGGTGAACATAGTTTGCGCCCGAACACCGATGATGGGCGTCTCCAACCCGATAGGAACGGAGACACCGGCAACGACTCAGCAACCACCGATGAGATGTGCACGGACAGATGCAAACGATGGACGAGAAACAGACATGCGGGTCCGGGACAACAAACTCGAGCAATGCAGACAAGGTCAATGACACTTGCCATCCCGACACCGCCCCCAGATGAGGCAAGGGAGAAAAATCAGTGACCAGCAGGTCATCAACTAACTCCCCCACCCCCCTGCAGTGCACCCTGCACGAATAGCTGTAGAGTCAGCATGTTCAGAACCCATAAATACTGTGAGGCGCGGTACCGAACCTACCTCCAGCGATGGAATAATGTTTGATTTTGAAACGTCAGGATATTAACCTATTGTTCCCGTAATCGCCTCTTCTGACAACGAGCTCGTGGCGCAGTGGGTAGAGCGTTGGACTTCTGCCCAACAAGGTCGCGAGTTCGAGGCTCGGGCGCCGCAGCCCCTGGGTTTGGGTATGGCTGGCTGATGACGGCTAATAAGCCCGAAATGGCCATTCCAGTCTCCCTTGTCTTTGTCGGTTATGTTATTCTGCCTATACATATATATATATATATATGATAGTGTGGGGCTCACCCATCTGCTTAAGAAACATGTATGTTCCGTTGTGCCCTGGAACTCAGACTAGAGCCCTCGCAGGCGGTCGCATAGCGGTCGCATATATATATATATATATATATATATATATATATATATATATATATATATATATATATATATATATATATATATGGGGCTCACCGATCTGCTTAAGGAACATGTATGTTCCGTTGTGCCCTGGAGCATCATATGCTACACGTCGCTATGCGACCGCCTGCGAGGGCTCTATTCTGAGCACCAGGGCACAACGGAACATACATGTTCCTTAAGCAGATCGGTGAGCCCCACACTATCATATATATATATATATATATATATATATATATATATATATATATATATATATATATATATATATATTTCTGCTGCATACGCGAATGTAAAATATGATGTTCAACGGAAAAGTATGCGAATTCTCTAAGCCGCAGTTTGCAACACTCGAATTTTTGGCGTATTAATGTATTCCCAGCGCTAAGTTATTTGCACTTGGCAAATATTAATGCCCACATGGCGTTCTCTACATGACGTTGATTAGTAAATATACCTTCGACGTGAACAATTGCACAATTGAATCAAAAGCCTTTTTCAGAATCATCCGAAATAAACTCATTTCATTGGTACTTATTGTTCCCTACCAGAGTTATCCAGCTCACCAGTTCCACCATTGCACATATATCATGTATATAGGCAAATGTTAGATTTTCCGGCATATGCATGAGTAGGAAAAACGGAGATTGATTAAGCACGGTGAGTATTTTTGAGCGTCCCACTTCGTTCAGGAAGCAAAGCAAAGCCAAGCGATTTTTGAGGCCTAAGCCTCGGATTTATCGATTTATTCATTTTGCTATATCATACAGCACCCTACAAAGTCATATACAGATCTGCGGCACTGGTTGGAACATTGGAATGCATTTTCCAGTAAAATATATTATCCGAGTGGGATACCTAAATCATAATAATAAATTAACCCAATCGTATATTTGCCTCTCCTATATGACGAAGCCGACATCTGAATTGTGCATAAATTAAGCATTCGTTGTAAAAGGCCGCAGCATTAAATTATGTTTTAGCAAATGCAAGAGAAACATTCAGTTCTCCTAAAATCACCAGTAGGGTGAGTTTGATTTTCTTCGAATTCACTCTTTGAAAGAGAGGAATAAGTTCACCTAAGAACCTCACCTTCAGGAAATTTTGCTCAAAGTTCCGGCGTCTGCGGCTTCTTTCAATCTAATGCTTATTCTGGACGGAACCCAATAATCAGACTGCGGCACGTACGCATTTGTTTGGCCTCTCAAAGTAAACAGTCGAAAACCAGGACGAAGGTGTGTTTGCCTGAAGACGACGTTGATTTGTTCGAAAGTGCTGTTGTATAAAACGCTCTCATCTTTGCTGACGAACCTCTGTCATTGTTCGTTTAGTCTCTTAGCCTCCAGTAGGTTATTGTCTGTTCACGGCCACTGTTACCCGATTCAAGCATTGTTTGCTCTGGCAAATCAAACGGATGAATAAGCGCATACTTATGACCCAATAAATGTCCCGCCTACCCGTACAAATACTGCCCGATGGTAAGACACCGATAAACGTTACTGCTATGGTTCTGATAGCCGATTTTTGAGGCAAAATAGAAGAGATTTGTATTTTAACTCATTTGCAGCAGCCAATTTAAGAGAGTGGAAACGAGCCCTAAGGAGCCGTGGGTCACTCTCCTCGAATAATGGCTCAGTTAACTCGAACGTTCCAACAGATTTTCCGTTTTTGCATACCATCTTTAAACAGCCTGATAGAATGAATGCCTGGCCCTCTGGGAAAGGAAACATCAACTGATGTAGTAAACTTCAACATATGGCGAAAGGAATTTCAGACTCCAAGCAAAAATACAACTTATAGCATTCGAAAAATGGCTACACGCATTGAATTTTGAGAAGACGCAATTATTTGATTGCTGCGAGCAACGAGATCTGATATTTCCCCATGAGGCCGGCGCTGTGAATCCGACTTGCGTCCTATCTACGTCACTCTCTTTTTCCACACACCTACCACGTTCTGATAGCAGAACAGAGCCAAACTAAAGGCATTATATGTTGGCATCTATATAAAGGAGTTGTTTCTTTTAGATGAATTAACCAGGAGTAGGCTTACAAAGCCTAGGTTTTCTCAACTGAATTACACTGTAGTTGCAGTTGCGTCCTTGTGCTCCAGGTTAGAACCTTAGCATGCTGTTGTATGCATTCCAAAACTCGATAATTCAGGGCTTTACCTACAGAGATGCAGCTTGTAGTGGCCATTCCCAAGCACCTGTTTTTGCATTCAGTCAGCTACACTGGGACAGAAATTGCTGAGATTAAAGCCAATATTAGAGGTTTTGAAGTCTAATATGTTACGATGGATGGTCATGGATTCGCAGTCAGGCATCTGCGGTCGGAAACAAAGGGAGCAACTTTTGTTCAGGTATAGAGGATCACCCATCCGCAAGTTGTATGTGATGCCATGGATTGTAGAAGGGTGAAAAGAAATGAGTATTACTTTAATCCCTAAGAAGATGAAAAAAAAACATAATAGGTTGCAGTTTCGTGGGAGGGAGAGTAGACCCCAGAAGATTGCGAAAAGTGAAGAAAAAGAAAAAGAAGAAGAAGTCGGAGGATGCAGGAAGAAGAAAGGACCATGAATAGCAGGAAGATAAGTAAAAAGATCGAGAAACTAAGCAGGCAATCAACTATCAAAAATCAAATCAAATTTTAAGAAAGCATCCGGCAAGAAGAAAAGAAGGCGAAGAAAACCAAATGGGTTGAGGAAGGAGCCAACAGGCGTTGTTAAAGGAAACATCGAAATACGCGTTCGATTAGGGAACATGCATAAGGAAGCCAGCACATTGATTATCATTCAGCGTTATGCCAAAATATTTCCGAAACATAAGGATACTGTTGGTGGAGGGCAATTTTGTTCGACTGCCTGCAAAACCCGTGCTTAGTGAGAATAATTTTCTGCTGATTTTCGATGCCATTAAAAATTAAATATTTTTTTGGAAATATGCATGTACACATTTGTTAGGAAAGCGGGGTTTTCTTTGAACTTTATATGTAAAAGGCGGGAAAATTAAGGTTTCACAAAGGTCTCTCAACTCCTGAATAATTTTGAGCTAAATCTGTCGGTGCATTTGTAAAGAAAATAATACGCTGGCCGCTCCCTTAAGCAGATACTGCGTAAAGCTAATAAGATGTTGCAGCAAATGCTAGATATTTTATATATTAAACATTCATACACGGAGAAATACGATGGTATTTGAATGAACACTGTAAAGTCTTAAAAAATCTCATAATTGAAAGCATGCTTAAAATCTATGTATAAACTTTCTTCGGGAATAACCTTTGAGGGAGCTGTGAGTTGCTACCACATTAGGCCATGAAATAATAGTTTAGCACATGTTTTCGATAAAATGTACTTGCATTCCTAAGAGCATCGCAAATAAAAATAAAATTATACTACTTGAGGAGTCACTTTTTATCTAGCGCGATTATTGCTGACGAACAAAACTAGATCCCTTCAGAAGCCAGCCTCCTGGCGTGTCTGAGAGATCTTTGACTGCACGATCAACAACATCATCATCCTCTTTAATTAATCCTTCCTAATCTAAAATGAATTTCAGAATCTAGGTTAAAAGTTCATGAGCTCAGTCACTGGTGAGAAAAATTCACCAGAGGGGGAAAGATAAACCAACGAGGAAGGAATAGAAAGACTGGGTGAGAAGCACAATCAGACCGAGGACGACTGAGTCAAGAGGCATGTCGGTGAGCAGAAAAAAAAAACTGGGCAGAAACTGACGGGACTGAAACATCGAGACTAATTTAGCGGGAGCCGGATGGATCTGGGGACGAAAATAAAAAAGACGCTTGATGAGACCTTTCTCGAACTTTTTTTTTCTCTCGTTGCGGCCGTGATAGCGCCCAGGGTCGATAGGGCGCGTGCGCACGCGCAAGTCCAGTGATCGGCCGTTCTCCCAACCAGTAAACGCACGATGACAGTCATTACGCCCTTCTGATTGGCTGAGGCCCATTTGGCTCCAACTGACTTACTAGCGCCGCCGTCGTCGCCTCGATATATACAAGACGCGAGTGTACAAGACTGCGTTATGGGACAGTGTGTGCCTGCTGTCTGCGTGGTGTACACTAGCTAGTGCCTTAGCTGGACGACCCCGTGGAATATCAAGAACGCATGAGCGGTCGGATTTGTAAGCGGACTCTCACTTACTGACACCCTCCCCCCTTACATCCACACCAAGTCAGAGAAACGCTTTGTTTTGGCAATTCACTTCCGGTACCTTCAGTCCGTCGATGTGACGCACTGAACTTCAGTGGGCCTGAATCCCCTCCTTCTCTGCCAACCTATTAGCGGACATCTTACTGGTATGTAATACTGTTTATTTACTGCAACCCTGTTTATGCCTGCGGCTGCAAAACAGCTAACCTCACCCTGCATCCGATCTAATCTAGTTTCCTTGCCAGGTTTCGCTCAATTATAGATGCTCCACAGTCTCTGATGTTACTTGCGTCGTCAATTAGGCAATGTTTTGTCTCGTAAATTTCTGTTCCGCAGTTTCTAGGTTTTAGTAAGCATCGGAGTCAATGCGTACTGTTGCGTTCCTTGGTAACAGAAATTCATTCTTGCTACTGCTCAGCGTTTTCCGACTAGAAACCATCAGGGATGAGTCCTTAGCGTTAGCTGATTTAGTCGCTCTCCGAGTAGGCCTCCAATGTGTCGTCGAATTTTATTGATTTTTTTTCGCATGCCTCACGTCTTTCGGAATGGCACATTTGCTCAACTTGAATCAAACCCGAACTGGCCTTTATTGCCATCTCCACCCCCCCCCCCCCTCAAAACCCATTCGTAATTTCCGATCGAACCTAATTCTTCATACTTTGTACCCACCATTCAGGTTCGGTGTAATTGAGTAGTCTAGGAGGTGTGTGCAAACCCTTTTCTGAAATCTGAGCACAAAGACATCCAACTTCCTCTAATCCTCTGGGCTGCATAAAGCGCACATCGAAAGGGGCGGCGTCCAGTAAAAGTTGAGCTGTTGGCCAACATGATCTTGATGGTACCACGTGGTGTACATGTGGGCATGCTTCTAGATCATGATCAGTACCAAGTGAAAAAAACTTCCCAGGCAGGGTTAATATGGGGAAATGGGTAAATACCTTGCGGTAAAAGTAGGAATACTTGGGATACAAAATACATCCTATTGGCAGTACAGGTGCAAGATAAAAGCTCAGACACGTGTTTCGCCGATGTTCTGCTGCGGGGGGTTTGCCTCATCAGGGGAATTTCAGCATTCCCTGCGTGCTTTCTGGTAGACACTGCAGTTTATACATTGCTGCTTTTTAATTTCCTAAGAAATTCATCGATAACGTGGAGTAAATCAGTCCATTTGAAGGCTTATGGGCGTAGACTGAAAGTTGATGTGAATATTTGGGCCGACTACTCTCAGCGACAGCCATATACCCACGGTATATTCATTAAATTGCCAACAGGCAGCCAGTCGTATATTTAGAGGTTACAGGTATAATTATACTCAGAGCACAGGTAATAGCGGGGTAACTGCATAATATTAATTCGACTGCCAACAGGTAGTTAGTGGTATATATTGGGGTTACTATATACAGACGCCAGGGTCTGTCATCTGGGGTCGTGGATCAGGTTATCCTGCCTTGTTGGCACGTTTTATTTACCTTACAATTTGCATAACCATGCCTTCTCGTGTGGGTGGAGTAAATTTAGGAGAGCGTGTTTTGCAGCTGAACACTCGGGAATATTTATAGTCGCAGCTATGAGTGCGTCGACACGTAGGACGGACATGAACACATCCAAACAGGGTGGGTAGTAGTCAGACCTTTAGGTGGTCGAGAGTGCCCCTCCAGATGGCCTTTCGTGCAGCCGTTCTGTCCGACAAATAGGTGACTCTCTTTGTCTCGTAGGTCCGTCCCGTCTCACCCGCCCCTGTCTACCATAACGTCAGCCATCTGACCCCTCATGTGAAGGCATGGGCTAGTAAACAAAGGCCAGTGTGACCACTCAGCGATGGCATGGGGGTTGGGCCGGTCTTAATGGCACTGATCAGGCACTCGGTCGCTAATGCGTTTCGACTAAAGAGCTGCAGTCAGTTCTTCCCACCGTGGTAGATGCAATCACTAGCTGAGCGCTGAAGCATAGGACTGCTAAGCCCGGAAGACAGTGGCTGATTGGCCCTCTCATTACTGCGACAACTGACCGTGTCAACCCTTCTCAGCGTGCGCCTAGGTGGCTGCTTCCAAAATATTGCGTGAGAGACAGAGAGGGGGAGAGCTTCAGTGAAGCTCCATAAAGTGAGTCATGATTAAAATATTTGAACCTGTGGTCCAGGGCAGAAGTATGCAAGTGATCGGGGAATCTGTGCTGGGAGAGGAGAATGACTACAGCTCTCCAAATGGGCGCTCTATTATAGTCACTATTTTATGGTAGAACCCATTGATTATTGATTGATTATTAGTTGCTTGTTGACAACACGTAATTACTGATCGTCTTACCACTGGCTGTGTGAAATATCCGTCAATGAGGATAGTTTATCGCACGTCAATATCACCGACCTGATTTCGATATTGGTCTTGATGAATAAAACAATCAGCGCTGTAAAAACTTCCAAACCCATTCCCCTCGCCACCCGAGTCCCTGAGATCAAAAATAACAGAGCTTTATCATTGTGAGTCTTTAGTCTGCAGATGCACCACTAGGCGTAACACGCACGAAACACTGACTGGAATCTTTAACTATCGTGGAGTTTCAGCGTACTGCTGAAGTTGGCTCGCAGTACTGGTTAGTACTGAACAGAATTCTATGCCGGCTTTTGGTTACTAATGCAATTAACCACCATGATTCATTAAGATCAGCGGCAAATTGGCTGATCGAGTGATGATACTATCGGGTTTTTTAAAAGTAATCACATTTCCAGAAATTATAAATGAAATTGGCAGAAAAAGGTCTCATCCCTAAACTGTGTACACGAAAAAGGCATAGTTGGCTTTTCGAAAACGGTTAATGGCTGCCCTGACATATAGTAACCTTTTATTGAAATAGTTTGCAGACCACTTAAATACAGTTGGGTGTAGACTGAGTCATCTCCTCACCGTCGTATCGTCCGTGTGTTTGCAATTATTTTTTACATGTTATCCACCAGAAGAATACGATGCAATCACTGCAACAAATTCGGTTGTTAACGTTTCGGATTCTCATTACGCTTTTCTGTGACCGCTGCTGACGATGGGGAGGAACACGATAAGATATCAGGACCTCGAATCTTTGGTCATATAAACATACACAAGTCCAACGCTCTAACATGAGGTGCACATCTTTTGAAAAAAAATTATGTGCATTTTCGATACTGTCTTCCAGTTCTTTTTCGGCCCCATGGAAGGTTTACAAAATGAACTATTTAAGCCTGTATAAAAATCCTTTTATGTATGGATGACATCTGCACCATAGTGCGTAAATGGTATCCCGTCACTCCGCCAGTATTGGCTCCAATCGTTTCCACTGGCCCCTTGAGAAAGCTCTATATGACATAAAAATCGATATACCTATTACTACATGGGATTTCCAAACAATAAAAACCGCATCTACCATTACACATGAACACAATCGTTTGGTAAAGAGATGAGAGGATTTGTCCTAGTTAGCCCTGCACACGTTAGACACAGGACGCACCTGAGAGGAAACCCTAACCATTGGCGCCTACACTATAAACAAGTTTAGTTTATTACTTGGTTTTGTTTAAATTTTAAGGACTGGTTCCAATGTTTTCAAAAATTTCTTCACCATTTTACGGCCATTGTTTAAATCACATAAGCAAGTCCAATTTGAGGCGTTCAGCCATCCTGTGCATAAATATTAAAGTCGGAAGACGAACTTATCGAATCTGCGCCAACAACACTTTCACCTCTGTTTGTTTGACCCTGAAAGTATTATTCTGCGCAAAAGCCGGGCTCTTTAGCGTGCGCACGTAGGACAGTGAAGACTTGTCTGCTGTAGGCCGCGTAACATTTAACGCAGTCAAATCACTCTGGATAGCCCTTGTGTGGTCCTTCTTGAGACACGCGTTTCAAATACGCCATGCACCTAGTGCATTGCTCCAAGAACATCTTTTTTTATATTTCCTTCCGCTCGCCTTCCAACGGATTCAGGATGAATCTCGAAATTTAGCTAAATGCGTTCTGAATTACGCGCAGCCTCCGATTCTGCAACTAGTCTAACTCCATCTAATTGAGTTTTTAGCTTTCACGCAAGATCTAAGCGTAAATTATGAAAATACGTTCATAGTAAAATGCACTGAAAAGGTTCGACTTTCCACAAACTTATTAGATCTTAATCACACGGCCTCTGTAAATAATTCTTCATATACAAATAACATTGTTTGGCTGGGCGGGATTTGCCGCCAATTTGATGCCTGTAAATGTAGACTTAAACCAATCTATCTGATTAATACGAAGGACCTTCCACAGGTGCGGCTGCTCTTGTTAACCATCCCCGAATAAATAAAGTCTCTTAAGCTTAACACAGCAGTGACTGGTGTGCTTTTTTGATTGTCAGTGTGTTCAGTCGTAAAAATTGGTAATCTTCTTCGTATATATTCATCTTTTTCTTATTCTTTCCACATGCATCCTATCCTCCACCTCCTCCTCACCATCATCGTCATCATCAATAGCATCCTCAGCAGTAGCATCATCATCAACATGTCCATCATCCTCCTCTTCGCCAACACCACTACCAACATCATCATCATCATCTTCTTCCACAGCATGACGGTCGTTGTCATCGTCATCAAGATCGCAATTGCACTTATCCTCGTTCTCATCGGTATAATCACCACAGATTATCAACACCACCATTAGTAACACCAGTGACTGCAGCAACATAATGCGCTTGTTCCTGGAGATCTTGATTCACAAAGAATTTCGGCCAAAAGCCTGGTCACATTACGAGGATGCAGTCCTACCCACCCTTCTGAAACCTTTATTTTAGTTCGGGGCGTGCGCTAAAGTCTATGTCTGCCACGGCCGCCAGAGGTACTCGTGCATACTACTGCGCCAGTCAACCTTCCGTATTTTTGCTTCATAAACACCACGAGTTCACTAAACGTCCGGCACCCTACCATCCACATCACCTATCAACCGTGCACACGGCATGTTGATGTTATCGTGCTTTCACGTTGCTCATCAGGATACGGTTTGCTTGCCCATCATCCACCAGAATGAGGGTGGAAACAAGGACTTCCGTTACTGTCTACTTGCGTTTTCCTGCGCCTGCGGTTGGCAACTCGCTGTTGGGAGGGCAGACGTCCGTTAGTGTGGGTGGTGAGTCATACTCTGTGCTTTCGGATGCTTCTAAACGCACCCCCGTTCCCCCAAGTTTTCCTACCACCACCACAACGTCCGGCGTTGTCTCCCCCTCGACTCCCTTCTCCTCTTGCCCTTTTCTTTCTCTCATTTTGCACCTTGGTTTACCTCTCCAACTCTCAGTTGCCCTCTTTATTTACTTATTTACTTTTTATTTACGCCTGATTTTATTTATGTCCTGAGACCGTGCTCATTCAGTTATTGTTGGAAGTACTGCAGCATAAGTGGATATCTCGCTACCCTACTTGTGAAATGCTGTCTCGACACCCAAACATTTTTTTGATTTTCTGCAAACACCAGCCTCGAATCCTCAATGTCGGATGAAGCGATCTTTCTGTTAAGGGCAGGGTGGGTGGTGGTTCAGATACAGTCTTCGGCATCATCATTGTTTTCACTTTCTTGTGATTCCACGCTCCATTACCAGCCGTTCAGGGGCGATATAAAGCGATTTCACTTAAGTTAATCCAGCAAACAGTTAGTTGTTTGGTGATAGAAACGAATGGGCGGGTTCCAGGAAGCAGTTCAGCAAGAGAAGTGATCGCCGGAAGAAGAACTTTATTGGCCTGACGTTTCGGATCCTCACTCGAAGCCATCATCTGAGACAGTAGCAGAAAGGGGTGATAGAGGCATAAGGTGAGCAGTATTTATAGTAAGTATTATAACTACTGCTCAACTTGTGCCTCTCTTACCCTTATCTGCTACTGTCTCTAATGATGGTTTCGAGTGAGGATCCGAAACGTCAGTCCAATAAACTTGTTCCAGCGATCGTTTCTTCTCTGAGTAAGTCTTTTCTTGTCGACTCAACAGCAAAGAGTTCATTAAGCGGCGGCTTTCTTGATGGCTGCTCATCTGCCAGCAATCTTCCGGACTAGAGCATTCGAGTTTAGAAAGTGAGCAGTTTGCATCATTGGGTGAAACGAAAGTCGGATGTATAGTACAGAATACTGTTAAGTTGACTCGGAGCTGCGTGTTCGCCAGCCATCCATCTTCGAAGCCAAGCCTGATATAAAGGGAAAGTTGATGTTTTTGAATGGACAACGGGGAACCTATCTTACATCTCAGGACGCAGGACTTGACGAGGCCCCGTGAAGGGGAGAATAGCGCGACTTCTGTCCCATGGGAGCTGGGTTCAAACCTGATAAGCCTCACGACTGGAAAACCACGGTCTTTCGATCAGCGATCGAAGAATCACATGTCGGATTGGATGAGTTGAAAATGACTGATCAGTAAGGAGTACGGATGATTGCTACATAACGTGAAACTGGTCTCGTCCTCTTCCTCATTTGCATCAGTCACCACCTCCATGCGACCTTCTCATCACCTCTACTGATGAGCTGACACCATTTTTTTAAAAAAATAGTGAAATTTTCTGCTAGGCCGCTTTTCTACCATGACGGGCATCTCCCGTAACCCGATCGGTAAACGTACTTCCAACGCGGACTCCAATCTTCGACATTCTGGTGAATGCAGAATCTGCTCAAATAGGTGGGGGCTAATCGTTACTCCTATCTACAGATCTCATCAAAAATGTACCGTGTGTCGATTAACTGAATGCCTGGACCCCCTCCACACGACCAAATGCCAGTTAAGGAAAAAAATTCCGGACAAGTACAGTAGATTGCCTAACTCATGAAATGTCTATATCAGAATTTGAGGTAGTAGCAGGGCAGGCAATTCAAGGTGTTATTTCTGTTTGTTGTATTACATTTATGAAGAAAAAGCAGTTTAATAATAAAGAGATCACTTCTGATCAGTTTATTCAAGGGAAAACGGGGTTAAATGGGGCAAAATTAGACGTTACTTGCCATCCCGAAATTTGCGTACGCTATTACAATCTACAGATTAAAAAGGTTTTCTTTTATGCGCATTACTATGCATGAACATTAATATAAGCCGGAAAAATTTGGAATATATCCCTTCGGAGATCGGTAAATTTGGTTTTGTTTTCACAAAAATCAGGTGAATGCAAGTTTTAGAGCTTACATTGTTTACGGCAAATTCATGACAAATTTAGTTTAAAAAAGTCAAGTTTTGCAAATTTATGGCGTTTTTTTACCAAAAAACGCTGTAATAAACTTTTGTGAATGTATTTTGTTTTACCACACCGATAGTTAGGAGCTTAAACGCGCATATATACGAGACGCGATGATACATCGCGACTTTTCGCAGTCACGACGTACGCGAAGCCTGAAAAGACAATTTCAGTCTGCAGTTGACTATAAATGAATGCGGAAATTTAAAACGGAAGGGGCATAAAATTTACATTTCATCGCAAATTCTAAGTATATATTCGGCTACACTCTTGTGTGTTTGAAAGCTTAGAACTAGACTGAGAAGTAAGCAAATATATCGAAAAATGCTTCAATAGAAAGAGAAAAGAGTGTTCTTTAATTTTAAACGGAGAATGTTTCCATACTTTTCAGTGAAGTCGAAAATTGGATCAAACGGTCCCAGTTTTTTCTTGACTTCCCTTTTAAAGAATGTTAATTACGCAGGAATTCGACAGCGAAACGTCTTATTAAAGCATTTTTTAAACAGGTAACTTATTATAGAAAATAATTTTACTAATATTAGGCATATATTTTCCCAGCTTTTGTTGTGCACGTGGATTTTTCATGGCAGTGAGTTATCATGTTTGTGTGAGTCTACAAATATGACCCAGACGGCTGTCTGCATTAGAAAGAATGCCAAAAAAGTTACTGCTTCGGTAAATGCTTTAAAGAAATATGTTATTTTGAGGGTTTTACCAAACACATCAAACTGATTGTACATTTATGGGCAGTCGACTGAGGACACTGAAAATCGTAAAGAATTCGCCTCAATTTCAAAGACTATCTGCAACTCATCGTAATAGAAAACTTGAAATATTTATAGAGAAATTTAACAATAGAATAGTCCTCTTTATATACACCAAATGGTACGTTTACGATTGCACTTGACGATTCTATTAAAATTTATTAGTCATTGACCGACCTCTGAACATGTAAGCTTATGAAATATTATATTCATGTGACGTCCCTATCGGCGCAATGAAGCGAAAAATCTGCTTGCCTTGGTCAAAAGAATCTAAGACAATGTACAAACGGAAGAAAAACGACGAATTCTTGTGAAACGGTGTTGGAATATGCACTTTCATGTAAGGCTGCTTGATGAAGGCCATACTTTACGTTGCATTTAATCTAGAGGAATATGTATGCACAAAACTCTGAAAAATACTATTTTCAAAAGTAATTCGGCTTTTTCTGCTTCATTCTTTCGTTTAATTGCATGGTCAGGCTTCCTATACATTTACAACTTCAGTTTACTCAACTAGGTCAATTTTTCACATTTTCGTAATCTGTACCTATTCTAAAAAAATTAACATTTCTAGACAATGTTATATTAATTTTTAAACCACAAAAAGTCATATATTTCCTTACGATCGGTTCTTTATTGACGTAAAATTTTGGTGGACAAAGTGTGCGCTGATTTTGCGAAACGGGCCATAACCAATGAAATTCATCAGGTTTCATGAGTTAGGACACCTACTGTACGCTCTGCAGGCATTAGTTGCTCGCCATGTAGTTCACACCTTCAATCTTAAAGTCTTAGAAGGCGTGGTCAGAAGTCCCCTTAGAGAAAACGGAGCACTTGGTGTTTATCGATTTCACCTTTTGAAGATTTCCACCATCGCAGCCCCTGAGTCTAACGGCAGGATCCTGCTTATTCACGCTAAGAAACCGCACTACACTCATTCGAGGAGGGACCGAAGCGTGGGAATAAAATACCACAAAAAGAACTATGAGACGAACTATAACATTTTTCGATTTTCCAATTCACTCGTTGTTAATGCTCCACCTTCTCCCAGCCAGTAGGCTTTTTGCAATTTAAATTTTTACACAAACGAGTAAGAACATTTGGGACCTATGTAGTAAAGCCTCCGCATCTTCACAATTACGGGAAAGGAGGTTAGCATGTCCAATCACTGACGTGACAGCATTCCGAAGGTAGATAGGTGGCTTGTGAGAGTAGGCTGGCTTCTTCTCTGGAGGAAACTCGTACCGATAATTAAGCTAGTGTTGAGGACACCTATGTTGGTCTCATCCGTTGCCCCCTAAACGGGCCACGTGGTAGATGCGTTGGACCAACACGGGGGCCACATTAGGCCACGGCAGGCGTTATTTGGGTTGCGCTCCCATAACAAATGCCGAACATGGAGGTATGGTGGCACGCCTAGGGGCGGCTAGGACGTAGGAGACCCAGCCGCGCCAGCTACCTGCGTCCTCTCCCGCCTCCGGTCTTCTTGACTCTGTCGTGACACCGGGTTCAGGTGGGGGTGGAGGAGAGAGTGCGGTAGCTGCAGCGCAAGGCTACTATCACTTAAAACTAATTCACGCGCAAGTCACCGTCTCTGCTCCATTTTCCCATGGAGCATACGGTGGACATCGTCGGACTACGACGGTCGAACTTTCGTGGTCTCAACCGTCTCGACGTGCTGACAGCACTTCAGTCCCTTGACTAATCCAACAGAGAGGAATGTTCCGGAAAAAAACAGGACGGAGACCGGGTAGGAGGAGGAGGAGGAGAAGTAAATGCTTACAGTGGAAGGGGGGTGGAAGAGAGGACGGACGCGGCAGGTTCGGCAATTGCGGCTTCCTTTAAGCCGCCAGCCGGGCATGCTGATCGAAGTTAATTGCTGGATTGCGTGAGCCGAGCACTGTTGCAGCTCTTGATCACTATTCTGCTGAGAGCTGTTTATGCAGTGGCTTGGAAACGGAGACTTCACAAGGGCTGACAACCCTAGCTAACAGCGTCCTTCATTGTGTACCATTTGCTGAGGTAGAGAGGGCGGCGAAGCTCGCTGTGGTCCAGGGCCTGATTGGCGTGTAGCCTCAAACGTAAATTGCCCTTTCCGTGCGCGGCCTGTAGTCGCGACCCGCATATTGTGTCTATTTGGGGAAACAGTCAAATGCCGTGTGTCCACCGGAGCACAGGATGACTCAGAGAGGAACGGGGTGTGTAGGACCACAGCGTCTCTTTGCCCCCACCCCACCAGTCCCCCACCCAGCCCCTCCAAAACCAAAGTACTTCTCCTAGCCCGAATTACTGCGCGACCACTCTGGAGCCGCATGTCCTCAGGCAACTCATCCAATTTCGCGACGGTGATTCACCCAGCCCACAGCTGCACACGGTGCACTTGTTTCTCTGTAGCATGCTTCGAGTGCGATTTGTGCGTTGGGGTCTCTGTTCCCACCGGGGTAAGACTGGAATAGGGCTTACCACTGCGGTTGGAGTCTAAGCACTGAGCCCTGCATTTCAAAGCTGCATTCAACTTAAGTACTATTTTGTAGACTACCCACCGCGCTATCGCCCTGGCGGTCGATTTTGGTGGTAATTAATCGATTACAAAACTCACTCACCGGCTCCAGTCAACCACCAGAGTTCTTCCACTAAACCCGTGAAGGGGATGCTTTGAGTGGCCATTCATCAATTTTTCGGGTAACTTGTTTCTGCGCTGCGAAGTCGAGACGTGCTTTTCTGTGCCGACGTTACGCTCTCAAGGGGCGAGAATAGCCACTTACCTGGCCAGCTAAATTCACATGCTTCAGGAAACCAGTCCGATTGGTTCCATTTTTTCTAGAAAGTATAGGTAAACCAAAATTGGGAATGTGAGCTTGAAACCTATGCTGGGTCACGCAGGACTATTCTTTCTGAGATTCAAACGTCTTCTTTGTTGATGGGTGTATGTTTTTGAGTGTAGCTGTGTGTTTATTGTTTACGTCGACACATTTTCCCCTGCTTTGTTTAGGCGGCCTTTTATAATTAATAACCTCATTGGCTCTGCCTCACTAATTGGAAAGTCTTATTGTCATGATTTTTAATTTGGCTCTTTTAGTTGCTACAGCACAGACCTTGCTTGAGAACCTTTTAGAACTACGACGAGGTGATACTTGGCCAATCGGGGAGCTCACGGAACTAACGCGGACTGTCATTTCATAATGCCAATCAACTTTGTCTGCCTATTCACCTGAACAACTTAAAAGACGTATGCCCCGGCATGATTATGGTTTTCTTTCCTACTCAAACTCAATCAGCCGCCACTGTGTATGTTTAAACCTATTTTACTGATACGGGCTGGGAGGCCCTGTGCGTCGAGTCCAGCTAGGTCCTTGCCGACAGACTGCCCTCCCTCCAGTGTACGCCCAGCGAACTCAGCTTCGGCTAGCTGATGAGCCCAGCCCTGTCCCCCTTGCATGCGTTGGTGTCCTCCTACCTTCCGGATCGTTTCTGGATAGGGCTAAAATACAACCGCAACTCCCTCACCTGAAATTCTTGTTTACATGGATATCTAACTATTTTAGTTGGTTTTAAACGTCTGCATTGGGCTATCGACCTCGGAAATGATACTTTCGATCGAAGTTTTGACACGTTCATTTACGTGCACGACAGTAGTTTAGCCATCGTTTGGATATCTATACCGAAAATTACGTAGTTGAAAGTAAGGTCACCTTGCTCATTTAGTTAATGTCTGCGACAATCACAACTCCTCCTAATAAATATTTACTTCTATGGATACAGTACTCGATTTTGCCGTGGTGACTATGGTTAAAGGATTGAGGTTCAATACGACAACGATTTATGACTTGTTAGGAATTGCACAGCCTATAAATGCGTGTGTTTATATGGTATGACCTGGTCAGTGATTAGTTCTGCTGATACCGTTCCCGCAAACACTGTATACAAACGTCAGCAACGAAGTTGGAATTATGATGGAGGGTGCTCAATTTACGGAAAACATTTCAGTCTGGAGGTTCATTCCAGGGGGTGATACTATTTCAGCCTACTCGTTTGTCTATATGCGGCCGTCTGTGATTCTATAAATAAAAGCACTGTCGAGCATTTCTCGTTGTGATAGTAGATAAAACATTGAACGTATCATTCGGGATCCCTTTCTCGCTGGGCAAGATAACTGAAAGGCCCTCTTCACCAGGTTTGAACGACACAGCAGATTTTACCTATGGGATTGGGCCTGCGCCATGAAGCCCGAACTCCGAGCAACAAACTATTGTGCGACCCTACTTACACGGTAACGAATTTTAACCCTAACAAACATGTTGGATATGGTTAGGGTTAGATTGGCATGCAGGTAGGTGTGCATGGGTTGGCATGTAATATGGTCCAAGTCCGTGCTAAAAAACTAGCTCACTTGTACGATACCGATGGGCATATACATTTATTTTCAATACCAACGCGTTACCATCAATTTTTCGTCCTTTAAACTGCCACCGTTCCCGTAATACACGCCTACATATCGGTTGTTTCGTAGACTAGTTCCTTGCCGTTAGTAGGGTCCCACAACCCCTCACTGCCAAATTCTGTTTTATAATTTGCATTCAAATTTGACGCTTGGCTGTTGAGACTCGTTTCGTGAATTGAATAAGTAGCTAGAAGTACTAGTTTTTTTCAATCATATTTGATCCTCCGTTGAGGTAATTTTATGAAGCTGGGGTTTGAAATTATGAGCTGAGTTTATTTGGTTTTGCATTAGGTCTGGTCTTACGAGTTCACTTGCCTATGAATCTATCCACGGCGTTTCCGGAATACGAAGTACTCTTGCCCGGAAGTGTTAAATCGGCTGAATGTGGCCGATTACTTTCATCCAATCATTCATCAGTTAAATGTCATAACAACTGCTTTTTCCACCCGCGCGAAGTCACGCCTCGCTGTTCAATTAACCGTCCCCCGTACGTTAGGCTCTCCAGGTCGTTTTCCATTGGTCAATGTTACTCGTAGGCCTATTGGTTCACGTGCCAGCCACTTTTTAACTCCTAGTTTACGTTTTTCTGTTAAATGGTACCTCTGAACTCAGAGGTCTTTAGATGCTGCGGTAGTCGACTGAATAAACTGAAAAACTTCATTCACGAAGGTATTGCGATCTCCTTCCAAGCAATCTTTTTTTCGATTCGGCAATTGTCCCAGTTATTTTTTGGTATGGGCTCTAGGAAGTTGACCTTGCACCGAAAACAATGTACAACAGAAAGATCATTGTTCGGTGCACATAGTGCATGCAGTACAGATGTTAGCTTAAAACTGCAATATAGGAAAGAAAAACGAAGTATTAGTAAATCTAAGACCTGGGCAATTTGAGGTTAAATACGTGATCTAGCTGTTTGTATTGGTTGAGTCTCTCCTACTGTACGCTGACTGTTTCCAAGTAGCGTAAGGTTCGTGTTTTTCCTGTCCTAACAAGCTATCAAGAAGCGGTTTTGCGGATAAAGAAAGTGACCGATACCTAGGAAATGCTTTGGGATGGTAGTTCAAGGAATTTTATGCAGACAAATCTTCAAATACCCTGTTTGCCAATTGCCCTTGCGTTAGTTCAGTATACCTGCATCTGCTAGTGTGTGTGAATTCTTAAACAACATTTCGGGTGGCGTGCAGTGGCAAGATATTCGTTGCCCGTTTTATTGGAACCACTTTTTAGGACTAATAAATATGAGTTCAAGTGATGGTTTTTGGAGTTTTTTCCAGTTTAAGTTTGAGGACGTCATAACGAACTTTTTCGAAACTTAATTTTCCGTCTTTTTGCCCGCACAGCGTAGCTGTACTTTTGTCTGACGCCTGCTGCTTAGCCATGTTGAAGCAAGGTTGCGTTAAGGCAGGCGATTTTGCATCTAATGTCTCGATAAAACAATTGTTTCTTGCTTTTCGAAAGAAAGTATGCACTCACTTTCGTTTCTGTGGCATTTGCACTAAACATATTGACCTTGCCATGTATTCTTGTATAAAACCAACCACCTTATTAAACCCGCTTCTGGTCTAAACAGGAACACGTCCATAGTTGATCAAATTAGAGCTCACCTATGGAGCCAGGAACCATGCAATTTTTGATACCCTTTTTTAGATAATTGGGGGCAGAATTACCATTGCTACTTTTTTATCATTGCATGCTGATAGTCTCTGAACCTTAAATTGGGAAATTTAGAAGTTTTGGATGACCTTATTTGGATAAAACTTTAGTACTGAACTACACTTACTCGTGACTTGTCGTAATGTTGCTTGTAACTACGTCACTCCTCGCGAAAAAAACGGAAAAAGAAAACGTCCACAACACATGGGGCTTTGTCCTAAATTCCAAGGAAAATTCGTTTAGGATTAAGGTGAGTGTTACGGTTAAATGTAAGGTTAGGTTGCGTTTGAATTTAAGGTCAGAGTTGGTGGGTTAGGCTAAGAGTTAAGGTTATTATCGTGTTAGATGTAGGGTTTAGGTTTAGGGTTAGAGTCATTAGTAGAGTGACGTTTAATTTGGTGTTAGGGTTAGTGTAAGCGTTAAGATAGGGGTGTATTTACCCTTCCTGAAATTTAGCGTAAGGCAAAGTTTTTAGGCTGGCAAGGCTATTCCGATTTCCGTGTCGGGTTTAGTCGGCCATACAAGGCATCCCTATGGAAAACTGAACGCCACTGTTCACTTCCGAAAGTGGTTTAAGCCAATTAATAACCCACTTTCTGCAAGGCAATAAGTAACTCGAAATTTGTTAGAAATCTGGATTTTCTTGGATTTTCCGAAAGTGGTTTAAGCCAATTAATAACCCACTTTCTGCAACGCAATACGTAACTCGAAATTCGTTTGAAATCGTGTTTAGTCGGCATCCCTATGGAAAACTGAACGTCGCTGTTCACTTCCGAGAGTGGTTTAAGCCAATTAATAACCCACTTTCTGCAAGGCAATAAGTAACTCGAAATTTGTTTGAAATCTGGATTTTCTTGTGGACTGCTCATATGATGCTTGCTGTTGGATACCTGGAAGTTTTAATTAACCAATCTGTTACAGGGAAATTCACGATAAATGTTGTGGTGGCACGCAGACTTGAAGTGACGCATTTACTTAATTCTGGTTACTCTAAATGTTCGAAAAATCCCGGATGCGGTTATAAGGAAACCAGCTACTTAACCGTAAAATTGTCAGTTTACAAATTGATCGAGGCGTCTTTTCGCAAATTGTGTCAGTTCAAGCGTCACAGACGTCGATATCCACCGTGTGCTCCGCATCGTGGTGGCTGCAGAACGGTGACCTGCGTGTGAGCTGCTTTATAGTAATAGCCGACTTTCGCTGCATCTGTCACACCTCCTCTTCTCTCACACACATGGATCCGAAAAAAGATGGAGTGAGGATGACCAGAGGCGGCGTCCAACGCAGCGGCTGACAAAGTTAAACAGCTCGTTTCAGTGTGTTACACAGGGACTGCTCCGCGTACAAAAAGGGCTGGTTAAAATGGCCGCCAGCCGCTCAAATGATATAATCGTTTGTGTCTGTTAAATCTAGTGGAACTTCGAAACATTTGGGGATGCAACTTGTCCTTGTAGAAGGGATGCTCTAGTGTCGTTTAATGTCGCTTTAGTTGTTTCCACCGATATATTCTGATTTGAGGAAAAAGGGGCATTTATATTTTGTACGGTGCTCCAGCGCAGAGTATGCGGAAATGATTGGAAGAAAACTAGTGTCGAAAAATTTTGCCGATAAGGTTCAGGGTCACTGGACTGATAATTTGTGGCCCATCAGGCGTCATCAGTATGCCTTGATTGGGGGTGCAAACGGGCGATGTGGAATGACCATTTTCTCCTTCTTCTTCTTTCCTAAGATAGATGCAAAATTTTTCTTTTTCCTTCTAGTCTGGTTAAGTGACCTCAAAAAGGGCTCTGTTGTTTGGATTTCTGGCCTCAAGATCTTTAATCTTGTTCGCGCCCTAACAAGTAATCGGAAAGCTGTTTTGAGGTCAACAGAGTGACCGCTGTCCAACAGCTGTTTAGTAATCGAAGAACGTGGTGCTTTATTTGTTTAAACAACCAATTAGGTAAATGTTCAGCGGCCGTGGTTGTCAATTGCCTTTGCGTTCGCCCAACGCACTTGTATCCGCAAGTGCACGTGAATTCATAGACACCAGTTGCGATGGCGTGCATCGGCAAGGCATCATTTGACTGGTTGATTGAAAGATTTCTAGTGGGACCGATAAAGACGACCTCAGCTGCACTGTATGTTCTTTCAATGGGGCAGCGTAACCGTCGCTTGATTGTATTAGAAATGTTGTCACTCTTAAAGGGTAAGGATATGATAGCCGTTTTTTTTGCAACTGTCTGTTCCGACGCTTGTTAAAAATTTAAGCAGTTCTGTGGTTGTGTTGGTCACTAGTCGCTCTCACGCGGTCTCGTCGTTAGTTTGCCGACGTCGCGAGGTCGACACCACGAAGGTTTCCCAAAATCAGAAGTCAGGGCAGACGGATTAGGTAGGACAAGCTTCTAATGAGGCAAAGAGCTTACAAGGGGCTCTGCATACAGCTGCAGTTAGCGGTCTCCTCAGGCCGGTTACTGTTGTGGTTGTGTGTGCCCGCTGTTGAGACTACTAGACTCCAATGTGTCATTTGTCGCCTGCAGCCAATCAGCGAAATGCCGCACGTTGATTGGTTTCGAGCACTCGCAAGGCTGGTGCCAAGACTCGGATGGACGGTATGAGTCGGCGTCTGTGCCGGCCATCACGTGAGCCGACTCCCTCGACCAAGAGCGGTGAACAAGGCGGTGCACGTGGGAACAGATTGCCACAAGTTTTATGTTCTTAAAATAGTCACTCTGGCGCTCTGTGTACGTGTGCAAGGCGCCCCGACACCTGCACTGATGTGGCATAGCAACGGATGCGTCATCTGTTTGGCTGAGGGTAATTGACACTGCATAGGGCTTAACCGCTAGACACTGAAAAGCGTCCATCCCACGCCACCTTACCCCTTCTTGAATACTTTTCAAATTTGCCTTCTGTACACTTGTTAGGAGGCGCATTTAAACTGATAGTACTTTCACGCTCTGGACTAGCTGATCTGGCTGGCAAAGCCTCAGCCTGAACATTCACAGGCTTACGGTGATAAATGGACCGACTAAAACTGCCGAATTCGTCTTAGAACAGCCTTCCAGCGTGCTTACAATAGTTTACTCTGGAGCGGCCGCGCTAGTTAAACGTTGACAGTGTGGCTTAGGTCCGTTCATGCACCTCCAAAGGCCTTGTGATCACGTGAAGTCGGTGGGCTTCTGTATGTGGACGAATGAGCGCACACTGATCTAATTGATTCCTCAAGCAAGTAAGCTCAATGTGCGTGCATTTATAATAGTGAAAAGATCAAATCTACAGCGACCGAGACTTAGAGGTGGCGAGGCACGGATGTAATTCGGTTCGATGCGGTGCTTGTGACTCCTTTCCTAAACGTTGTCTGTGGACCACCTGCGCCGCGTACGAATGAATGTTTGTGTTTCTGGTCCGATGGTTATGTTTGACTGAATGAAGGCACAATACGTCTGAAAAACAGTGCTGTATCGATCTACCGTACTTTCTGTCGTACTGCCCCTCTGTTTTGAAATTTCTTTTGTGCATCGAAATGCCAATTGCACCTTCCCAACCGACAGAATTGGTACATTTTGTCAGAATTGCAGACACTTTAGCCTCTACCTATATTGCTTTTCTCAACAAAAAGCTTATGAATCCAGCATCATTTCTCGGATAAATGTTTGAATATTTGTAAGACCGCGTGCATATGAGACTTAAGGAGTCACTTTTATGTGCATAGTCTTCTACATGGGATAGTTAAAAAGACGCCTGAACCCGATCCGGAAGCTTCTCTGAATGTACGTTTGAGTGTTCCTGTGTCAGTCGTCTGCCTACCGCAGTCACAATTTAGCGCTCCTTACTGGAAGTCCCATGGCTTCTGATTACTGTTCTTCAATGTACTGTTCTTAAATGTAACGATTCCTTGTAAGTGGATGGAGTTGGTAAAGTAACCGCTAGTAATGTTTTACTTGGATGCACTAATTTACCATATTATCGGTCACAGTAGCTCAGTTTTTTGACTTTGGTGAGTTCGCTTAATTGGTTTCGCGAATCTAATAATATTTCATGATATGAGTTCCAGTTCTCTAAAACACTATAGTGCCTTATCTCTTGACATCATCTGTGTTTAAGCTGGAGGTCGAAATTTGACTCCGCCCATTCACACTGATAGCATCTTCTCAGTGTCGTCAGTATTTTCCAGAATTGCGAATGAGGACCTACGGACGACGAATGATGAAATTTATGTCCGTTTTCTGGAACTCCAATGCCTTCCACTCTGCACATGCGAACAGGGCGGAATTACTTCGGCTTATTAAAGCCTACACTATTGCAGACCGCAAAACTGTTCATCTTCCACTATACCTGGCTGGTGCCCTGATAAAGTTCAAGCTGAGAAGGCAGATGCAGTGGTTTCTATCGAAAGGATTATACTCTATTCGTTTGGGTAGCTGGATCTTTCTTCAATAGCGGGGGATGCCTGTAGATAGCTTTGTAGTCTTTACTGAACACTTCAAAATGGTGTAGCTTTTCTGGGAAATTTTCGTTTGAAATTTGACTTGTGCTTTGCCTGTTGGTCACGTACGACTGTTTCATAAAAAGGTTCGCATAGGTGTAGAGTAAGTGGATAACGGTAAAACTGCATATACTTCACCTTTGAGACTACAACTTGGGTCCTGCGATCATTTTTTGTGCTCAGTTACGGTCGACACGCGCAGGTTTATTTTAATTAACGAGTCATGTAGGAAATGTGCTACCTCGTGAAATGTTACCGAAATTTTGAAATTTAGTTTCGATTCGAAAAAAATTACCTTATTAGGATTATAATGGTATTTTTCATGTAGCAGAATCCTGGGATACTTCATTCGCGTGAGCCACGTCAAGATACCCCTTCTTCAAGTAAAAAATTTTAAGTAAACGTCATTTGCTACTAAATAAGTACATGTTTTCTTTAAAATATATTTTGAATTTTCAAGGGTATTTAAAATCAATGAGAGAATTTCATACTAATTAAGTATTCATTTTTTACAGAGTGTAGTTTTCGCAGGTGGTCGGAAATTATCTCGTTAAAATCAGTCATACTGACGCAAATGAACTATTTTTAAATCAGGCTGCAGGACAAGTAATCTTTTAACCTTTATTGCCTAATCTTTTTCATAGAGAGAAAGAGAGAGAAAAAGTAATATGCTTTATTTTGAATGCATTACTCAAATTTTTCAGCAAATATTGCTCCATGCACTGAACGCATAAGTTAACAGATCATGCAGTAAGCGGTTATTCCACAGTAGTCTAATGTCTTCAACTCGTAGATATTTCAGGTCTGACCCTGAAATGCATGCTCCTGGCACCTGAATTCAAGTTCTTCGCTAAACAGTTTGCAAAATTATTCACTTCGTATTCCTAGCAGGAAATACAACCAACTAATTAATCATTTTTCGAACTTATTATCACTCCATTTGGCTAATCGGGGCTGAAAAGCGCGAACTTTGCGCGCACATAGTGCAGGCGGTCTACAGACGCGATCGGTTTGCCGCTAGCAAAAATCACACATGCAAATTATCGAATTTCGGTGAAAAATTACGTTGCGGCAGGTAGACTAACCTTCACATAACACTGAAATATTTCCTTAATTTAAACTCACTTAGTTTTTTCCGTGTCCTTTAACAAAATACTTTCTTATCGATTTAATCCTGGAGAACTGCAACGAAATAAACAGTTCCTCTATCGGTTCCATTCCATTTCCATTACAAATGTTTCGTCGAAGTGTGTTCGCTTGAGCGAGAAAAGGAGGTTTTGCGTGTCATGTAAATGCGGCGAGGACAAAGCTCGGAGAAAGCCTTAACGATTTCTACCGCAAGGCATCTGCACGATACGCAGCGAGGCGGACTTGGCAAAACCACACCAGTTAACCTAGCCTGATCCAGTCCGCGTGGATTAAGTGCGCAGTTTATGGAGGTTCTAAGCACACAGAGTTTTACCGGTAACCTCATTACCCTGGCCACTTACGGAGGTTTGTATTCAATAAACCCCTTCTTCCACCCTCCTTGCCTTCCAAGACTTTTAACGACCGTCGGCTCATACTTTGGGTGACATGCATAATGGTAGACCGTTTTCCACGCCGACACTTCTGATCAAACACTACCATGAGTCGCAGTTACTTTAACTGTGATTTCGTTCTGTCTGGCAGATTGAGCAAGCCCCAATATGCGTGCAACGATGGTGCCTGTCCGTCAGTTTTCCAGCTGAGGTTTGCAGAGGAATATTGCGGGCAAAGACAGGGGACACTAGAATGGACATTTCTGGCTTATTAACCGTTTTCTGCCCTAGGTGGCGCATCACCCGAGTATCGAACCCGGTGACCTATTGCCTCAGAAGTCCAATTCTCTAACCATTGAGCCACGGGCTCGTTGTCTTGCCGGATTAGATCGGGAATACTGACTGCATTTGTTGATGAGCGCTCATAGATGGGGCAGAATGAGTTGCGTGAGTTCCGTTAGCGATCGGTGACCATTCATCTATGAATGTTTAATATTCCGAACACAAACTAACCCTTCTGCTCGACCGGTGAGCACTCATCAAAGAATGCAGTCAGCTAAGGTTTGCCCACATGAGATGGTCTTCAATGGGGACTGGCTGAGAAAGATAAGGCCTCTAGCGTGTGGCATCCGACGCAGCAACCACGGAGCCATCAGACTGCGCTCTGACGTGCCGAGCTTCGTACAAAACGCCCTTTTTTTCTCCAACGCTGACTTACAATCAGGATAACCATTAAATTGAAGTTCTATGGGCCACAGGACCTAGGACACTAATTGAGCATTCACTCAGCTAATGCCACGCTATAATTTTCGGAAGTGCAATAATACTTTTAGGCACCCGAGATATTGGTCCAGTTTCAAAGTCGATTTCTGCATCAGTTGACAACTCTAATCCCAAAATGTAGGAGCATAAGTGGTTGGCCTTCGGTGGATGCTAACTGTCACATCCTGAACTGTTATCAGACATTTTAACCATCCGATAACCGCGACAGAAGCTTAACTCTCAGTCATGGTTGCTGTAAATTAGCAGTATTATTCAATCCACGATGATCTTTTCCCATTTCAAAGCTTTGTATTTCAGCCTTATTTGTGCGCTTGCGCACTTATTGCCATATGACAATCAAATTGAGGGGTGTCAAATGAGTTGTCTGCAGCCAACAGGAAAAGACGAGAGTAATGAACTGTTTGCGCTGCAGGACTGTTTTCCAACGCTCCCATCGCGTTCTCTAAATGAGGCGTATTTTCGGGGGGATGTCTCTTCTCCTGAGCTGGACCACGTGACCTTTGGCAGGCGGCCAAATTTCGTCTTGGCAGTCCTGACCATAGACACATCCCCGCCATCGCGTTGTGGGGGTTGACAGTGTTTCACTTCTGCCAACATTGCTAGCTAGTGATTGCAAGTGCATTTGAAATGCCCACTTCATTATATCTTGTATTTGTTAGCCAATATTCTCTGTTATAATTCTGCGTATTAATTAAATCATTAGGAAAAGGAGGAAGATGGGTCGGAAACCGGAACGATAAGTTTATTGTTTTAACTTTTGAACTCGTGCAGGAGTCCATCCTCAGAGCTGACTGGAGATATTGGCCACTCAAAGTTGAGCGAAACAAATCTAGAGGTGCCTGCGCAGGACTCCGTATGCCGACTCCAGGTCAAAACAGCGCTTGCCTGAGTTCTCACCCACAGCCTAGAATTGAATTGATTCTCCGATGTTCAGTGTGGCGATTATTTTGGCGACTACTGTTTTGAATTCATGATCCACTTCAAAGAAATTGGCGGTCAGTCATGATGATCCGTCGCGGTACCGCAGGTCTAGCTTATTCGCGATAAGAGCATGCGTAGTCACGAGGAAAGTCTCGCCAGGATATACGGTCCACTGCCTTAGCCTGCTCCTTGGGATGGAATCGGTCGTTGATTTTCATAACGCCACTGCAATGTCACCATTTACTTTCGCAGCAACGTGTCGGGCCATTTTTGAAACTTCCTTAATGTCTGCCGAGCATGTCATGTCCTTTATGTTATTTATGTATAAAAATCCTCCGGGAAAGAAAGCATAGTCATGGAATTATAAAAGCTTTTGGACATTTTTACCGCATACATTGGTTGTGGAGATTTTGCTGCAGTTATTGCAAGCATACTTATACCGAACAGTTTGATCTTCGCAGGCGCCACGTGCTGCACGGAGTTAATGCAGTACCGGTACCTTGTGCATGAATTAATATATTATTGATGCAGGTCAGGTGTTTGCAACATCTAGTGCAGATACATTAGCTGAAAAGGCTAAGCAGTCTGTCTACGCGTGCCACACACGACCCGATTCCCAGATCATGCACCAGTCTACTTCCTATAAGGACGAATTGGATCATATATTCACGAGCATGTGGTAAGGGCCGCAATAGAAAAAATCCAAAGCAACTTGACTGTTGATCCTGAGAAGAATCGCGTTATTCCAACTGTTGACAACAATCCCACATTTGCGCATCGAATGTGATGGCTGATAGTTTGTCGTTTTTTATGAAAAATGTGTGCAAACACAGTTTCCTTTTTACCCATTTAAAAGCAGCTTCCGTCTTTGCAATCTATATTTGAAGAAAATATTTATAGTTATAGTTATGAGATTCTAAGTCTATAAAGTGTCATTTCACGCAACGTCTGTTTATTTTCTATAAAATAAATTTTAATTAATAAGAGCGTTAAAATCAACTTTAAAAAATTTGTGCTAGGGGTTAGATAATGTTCGGCGGTTGAATTGACGTAAAGCTCCCTCCTATTACTTGCCACAGAGCCAACAGCGAAGTTAAGCGTCGATCAAAGTTGTACCCACACCCGCTGTTAATAATACTTTCTCATTTCCTCTAAGGAAAATGTTTTTGCATGGGTGGGGTATATGAGCCCAGTGGAAAAAATGTAGTTACCTACAACCCTTATACCACTCGTGATCCTGTTTGTAACAGGTCACCCTAACCTTGACCCGTTACCCTCGAAGGAAAACTCAAACGCAAAGGTACAGTAGGTATTCTTATTCATGAAATCTGATGAATTTCATTAGTTATGGCCCCTTTCGTGAAATCAGCGCACATTGCGTCCACCAAAATTCTACGTCAATAAAGAACGGATCGTAAGGAAATATATGGCTTTTTGTGGTTTACAAAATAATATAACATTGTCTAGAAATTTTGATTTTTTTAGGATAGGTACAGATTACGAAAATGTGAAAAATTGACCTTGTTGAGTAAACTGAAGTTTTAAATGTATAGGAAGCCTGAGCATGCAATTAAATGAGAGAATATAGCATCAAAAGCTGAATTACTTTTAAAAATTGTATTTCAGAGTTTTGTACATACATATTCCTCTAGATTAAACGCAACGTAAAGTATGGCCGTCATCAAGCAGCCTAACATGAAAGTGCATATTCCAACACCGTTTCACAAGAATTCGTCGTTTTTCTTCCGTTTGTACATTGCCTTAGATTCTTTTGACCAAGGCAAGCAGATTTTTGCTTCATTGCGCCGATAGGGACGTCACATGAATATAATATTTCATAAGCGTACATGTTCACAGGTGGGTCAATGACTAATAAATTTAAATAGAATCGTCAGGTGCAATCGTAAACGTACCATTTGGTGTATATAAAGAGGACTATTCTATTGTTACATTTCTCTATAAATATTTCGAGTTTTCTATTACGATGAGTTGCAGATAGTCTTTGAAAATGAGGCAAATTCTTTACGATTTTCAGTGTCCTCAGTCGACTGCCATAAATGTACATTCCGTTTGATGTGTTTGGTAAAACCCTCAAAATAACATATTTCTTTAAAGCATTTACCGAAGCAGTGACTTTTTGGGCATTCTTTCTAATGTAGACGGCCGTCTGGGTCATATGTGTAAACTCACACAAACATGATAACTCACTTCCATGAAAAATCCACGTCCACAACAAAAGCTGGGATAATAAATGCCTAATATTAGTTAAAATATTTCCTTTAAAAAGTTGCCTGTTTAAAAATTGCTTTAATAAGACGTTTCGCTGTCGAATTCCTGCGTAATTAACATTTTTTCAAAGGGAAGTCAAGAAAAAAACTGGGACCGTTTGACCAAATTTTCGACTTCACTGAAAAGTATGGAAACAATTTCTGTTTAAAATTCAAGAATACTCTTTTCTCTTTCTATTGAAGCATTTTTCGATTTATTTGCTTACTTCTCAGTCTAGTTTTAAGCTTTCAAACACACAAGAGAGTGGTCGAATATATACTTAGAATTTGCAATGAAGTGGGAATTTTCTGCTCCTTCCGTTTTAAATTTGCTTATTCATTTATAGACGACTGCGGACCGAAATTGTCTTTTCAGGCTTCGCGTACGTCGTGACTGCGAAAATTCGCGGTGTATCATCGCGTCTCGTATATATGTGCGTTTAAGCTCCTAACTATCCGTGTGGTTAAACAAAATACATTCACAAAAGTTTATTACAGCGTTTTTTGGTACAAAACGCCATAACTTTGCAAAACTTGCTTTTGCATCAATTTTCATCAATTTGCCGTAAACAATGTAAGCTCTCAAACTTGCATTCATCTGATTTTTGTGAAAACAAAGCCAAATTTCCCGTTCTCCGAAGGGATATATTCCAATTTTTTCCGGCTTATATTAATTCTCATGCATAGTAATGCGCGTAAAAACAAAACGTTTTGATCTGTAGTTTGTAATAGCGTACGCAAATTCCGGGATGTTAAGTAATGTCTAATTTTGCCCCATTTAACCCCGTTTTCCCTTGAATAAACTGATCTGAAGTGATCTCTTTATTATTAAACTGCTTTTTCTTCATAAATTTAATACAAAAACAGAACTAACACCTTAAATTGCCTGCCCTGCTACTACCTCAAATTCTGATATAGACATTGCATGAGTTAGGCAATCTACTGTAAGTTTAAACCCAGCCTTTAAACGCTAACCCTCAACCTCTAACGCTAAGCCGAACGGTAGCACTAATCGTTATCTTGCGCGCGATACGGAAAACTTTGACGTTTGCAGAGGCAGTAAGGATCGAAATCCGGGTATCAAACACCCCATTTCGCGAACAACTGCCAGGCAAATCTCACTGACGGACACCTACCCGAATAAAGAACAGGGTCTATTTTTTTTGAACAACCACCAGCAGGATATCACACCGGTTACTTAAAAAAAGATTTTCTCAAAGCTCTCTTTTAAGGTGGAATCCTGGCTACGCAACTACCTGAATGCATAGTGAGTGCACTAGAGACGCCATTTCGGCTGTGAAAGCCTTACCACGTGTAAACAATGTCACATTGCTCACACGTTATGTGCGTGTGAAGTCAACTAGCCCTTAATGGAAGTTATTTTTTCTATTTTAAAAAAGGTGGAGATTAGGAAATGTCCGTGAGTTCTAACTCTGCTGATTTAAGCGTCGGATTACTAAATATCACACGACAGTCCTGGCTGCTCAGTCATCGCCACGTTATTGGTAGAGGGAATGTGGGTGCTGTGTTTCCGCGTGAAGGTCCCATCTAAACGACTGGCAGTTATAATTTTCAATAAACAGACTGTAAGAGGTTGAATTTTGCTTATTTTTTGTCATATAGACATTTTATTTACTGGCCGTCTGTTCGGAGCACAGATGACTAAAATGCTTTTCTTGATCCCTGCTCACAGCCCAAATATGTACTCAAAGGAGCAGTCCTATGACATGGAACAACAGCAGGAGCTACTTGACAACAACGTGGACACCAACGGCGTCATGGAGTCAGGTCGATGCAACAACAATGGCAGTCTTGGTTCTCTGGGTGGCGTCCGCGTTTCCGGTATGACGGGAGGGCCGGTGGACGGTCTCTACGACGGTCACGGTGTGGTACCCAGCTCACTAGCTGTGGCCCAGCAGCAGCAGCAGGCCACGAATCTGCGCTACGTCACCCTGCCCCAGATGCACCATCAGCTCGGCCTCAATCACGTGATCCCCGGAGAGTATATGCACGTAACAACGGGATATCCCGGCGGTCCCAACTCCGGCAACCACGTAGTGAGTATGCAGAACCCTGCCCTCATCAGTGCTGCCATCAACTCGCAGGCCTATCAGACTCTGCCCCCCTCAATGAGCCAGATGCAGAGTAACTCGGCACAGACTCCACCGCAGTCCTACGACCGGTGTCCCGCCATCTGCAGCCTCTTCGCCATTTTCTGCTGCCCAATCACCTGCTGGTGCTCCTTTCCCGCTCTCGTGTACTCTGTCTGCGCCTACAGTGACTATCGGGCCAGTGACATGTACGAGTATCGCAGTAAAAGTGATGTCGCTCGACGTCTGGTCATAATTGCCTGCATCATCGGTCTGATTCTATGTATATGCTGGGCCATCCTGACATTCCTATACTATGAACCCATGCTAGCCCTTCTGGGTGACATTATCCGCACGGTGCAAAGACACCTGCGCCTGGCACTGTAGTTTTCATCATGCAAATCTTCGAAATTTCAGTAGTCAGCAGACAGCTCCATCCCTCCCCTGCCCCAGTCTACTGTTGAATTATGTTTACAGCCTCCCCCCCCCCCACGCGTGCGCCAATTAGCTTGACCCACTCGCTAAGGATTGAGGGCATAGGAACTGACCTACGGTGTCGCTGTTTCCTGCCCTGCCAAACATTTCCACTACTACCAGAACCGCAACCACCATCCTCATTATCCTCCCTCAATCTTGCCTATTATTTCCACCTTTCGAATGGTTCACGAGTGTTTGTAGTTGTAAAGTTTTTTTTCTAAACGCGCAGTTTTTTGTAAGGCTACTTCGGGTGAAATTGCCCGCGGACTAAAAGGATGAGTCAGATAGGAGTCTAATGTAGGCACACAATCTTTTAAAAAATTTCAAAAGCCCCGCTGATGAGGTCCACATTTAGCCGAGTGCAAAACTGACATTTTGGAACTGTGTAAGCAGTTACCGGAAGCGGTTGATTCATTTGTCTCCCTTGGAGAACAGAATGATATTCATTTAAACAGTCTTTAACCAAAAGGCTCCTTGCCACAGCAAGAAACATCTGGATTCGTTATCGGATTTGTTGCAGTTGTGGGCAAAGTTACAACGTCGGAGAAAGTGGAAAACCTGTTCTGGGCACGTATGGTTGAACATGCGACAACCATGTGAAGAAATAACGCCAACTTTTAAGTCTCGGCTCCTTCAGCGTCACCTAGCCACAAATTAAAGTTAAACGAGGTCGAAATTCTCGAGAAAAGGGATGATCGTGTGAACCACAAGCTGCTCGAGTGATGGTTTACGAGCCCTCATTCTGCAAAAAATGTAATGACCTCTACACCCCATATAAGCTTCTGCGACTTAGTTTGGTCATAGTAATTAGTCACCTGTGTAGTGCGCAAACCGATACTGCTTCCGTCGCCAGGTCCGGTGAGCTAGATGACCGAGCAATCATCATGCCAACATGGGTGCTGAAATTGCAACGATTAATGAATCGAATGCCAGCCATCAAGTAGATATCGCACCAAAGCGCAACCGCCTTCAATGAAGGGAAGTCTTTGATTGAAGAAGGTATTCTATAGCATTACGACTGCATCCTATAATTACGACATATCCTTGTATATGAATAAATTTTATCTGATGCTCTCTCTAATGATGGTTTCAAGCATGAAACCGAAACGTCACACGAATAAATGTATTGTTTGCACAATCCCGTCTACTTCCTCTCAGTTTTTAACTAATCCAGTACAGCAATACATTTTAGTGTCTTTCGTTGAATCACCCAATAGAAAAATATTGGTTAGCTGGAGAGCGCAGTACGTAGTACGCCTGAATAGTAGGTAAATGTATCTCATGAAATTCCGAGTATTTGTATTCGGTGGGATTACTTAGGCAAGGATGTACTACCGTGCAGCATAATCCCAATCTATTTTAGTCCTTGCCCGCCGCCTGAAAAGCCACAAGATCGAAAATGACCACTTAAATAGTAGGGTTTTCGCGATTTATTTTTGACACCCTTATAAATTCTAACATATTTTAAAAAATTTGCAAAAAATATTTTCTCCTGTTTTTATGTGTGAGTAAATTGCATAGTTCATCAAAAGGAAGTTTTAAAATTTTTTATAAATTCTAGAATAATTTTAAGTTAAATTTTGTACACATTCTGTTTATGAAAATGAATACATTCTTTTATGTTCATAAAATTGCGCAGCGAATGCGGACTATGTTGTATGCATCTTAAGGATCATTACTGAACGGACACATGCGATGCTATTTGACTGAACATTTCACCATCTTAAACTATCTTAAGATTACACGCTTTAAAACCGAAAGGTAACCGTTCTTTGAGCAAAAAATAAAAAAGAGATGTAATTGACTGGCAATCGAATATAAAAACGAGATTTTGAGAATTTTTTCTGTAAAATATTTTAAATTTATAGGAGCAAAAAATGGAATGGAACAGAGAGCGTTTTTGCAGGCGGCGGAAATAAGAGGGCTAAAAAGCGAAAATTCTGTAGTGACAGATGTACTCTTACTGTTGCAACTCCACCTAAACAAACCTTTCAAGTTCATAAAAACATTTGAAATGTACGTTCACCTTTGAAGAGATGCGCCACGTACTCTTGCTTGCTTGTGTGACCTCTTCGCTTAGATTGCACTAGTTACATGATACGAGACGCTGAACACTGTCAGCATTTCCAAATTTTCCACCTTGGTCTCACTAGCCAGTTCGACCTAATTTAATTATTAAAGCCAATTAGCCAGCAGAATTTTCCTGTCCTTTGGTTTTTGAGGTTCAGCCACTTCATTGTTTTTAATCGTCCTAGATGCCTTCTACTGCGTGAAGGAAATGTAAGCTTTGCTTTCCATTAGCTGGTGTGTCGTTTAGAAAAACGTCTGCATACGAACGTGGACACAGTTCTCCTCATAAATTATTGACAATCTGCGCAATAGGAAATCCCCTTGAAACTCCCAATTATGATTCAAAATTCAAATATACTGATTCATTTATCCAGATGACTGTAGAATGGAAGGGGAATGGGCGAAACAATAGTTAGTCTCGGTGCGCTGAAGCATCTTCTGGAAGGGCAGCTGAGTGGCGGACATTCAAGAGAGGTAGATTCAGCAGGCGACCAATGGCACCTACGTAGGTAAAGGGATTGGGCAGTCCGATTAAGCATAGAATACCGGATAACCTGATCCTAGATTCGAATCATTTAAGGTCGCAGTTGGGTGCTTAGTTGATAGTTGACAGTAAAGTAGCCAGAAATGGTCACTCTATTCGCACACACGACAGTTCGACCGTCGTAGTCCGAAGATGTCCACCGTACGCTCCATGGGAATGTGGAGCAGGGTCGGTGACTTGCGCGTGATTTAGTTTAAAGTGATAGTAGACTTTCGTTGCATCTACCGCACTCTCTCCTCCTCCCCAACCTGAGCCCGGTGTCATGACAGAGTCAAGAAGATCTAAGACGGGAGAGAACGCAGGTGGCTGGCGCGGCCGGAGCCGCCCCTGGGCCTGCCACCACACCTGGCTCAGATCCGACGGAGTGGGAGTGCCATAAAGGCCACATTAAGAAGGAGCCATTGCAGCCTGACTCTCAGTCCGCCAGTCAGCAACTACACACAAAACACACGCTGGGCTGACCACGCGGTCCGAGTTATCCCGTCAGTAGCGTATGTTGGTATGTTCACATCCCAAGTGGTCCACACTTGGGATTGGGTATGACTGGCTGATGACGGCTTATAAACCAGAAATTGCCATTCCGGTCTTCCGATGATGCACCGCGACTTTCGCAGTCATGGCGTATGTGAAGCCTGAAAAGACAATTTTGCTCTGCAGTCGACTATAAATGAATAAGGAAACTTGAAACATATGGGGCACAAAATGCACAATTTATCGCAAAATCGGAGTATATATTCGGCCAATCTGTTGTGTGTTTGAAAGGTTAGAACTAGACTGAAAAGTAAGCAAAGATATCGAAAAACGCTCCAATAGAAAGAGAAAAGAGAGTTCTTTAATTTTCAACAGAAATTGTATTCCTGCTTTTCAGTGAAGTCGAAAATTTGGTCAAAATGTCCCAATATTTTATGACTTCTTTGAGGAAACGTTAATTACGCAGGAATTTGACAGTTATACATCTTATTAAAGCACTTTTAAAAAAGATAACTCATTATGGAAATTTTTTTCACTAATTATAGGCATATATTTTCCCAGCTTTTGTTGTGGACGTTCATTTTTCACGACGGCGAGTTTTCATGTTTGAGTGAGTCTGCAAATATGACCCTGACGGCCGTCTGCATCAGAAAGAATGCCCAAAAAGTCACTGCTTTTGTAAATGCTTTTAAGAAATATTGTTATTTTGAGGGTTTGACCAAAACACATTGAACGGAATGTACATTTATGGGCAGCCGACTGAAGACACTAAACATTGTAAAGAATTCACCTCATTTTCAATGACTATCTGCAACTCATCGTAATAGAAAACCCGAAATATGTACAGAGAAATGTAACAATAGAATAGACATGTTGATATACACCATATGGTACGTTTACGATTGCACCTGATGATTCTATTTAAATTTATTATTCATTGACCGACCAGTGAACATGTAAGCTTATGAAATATTATATTCCTGTGACGTCCCTATCGGCGCAATGAAGCGAAAATCTGCTTGCCTTGGTCAAAATATTCTAAGACCATGTACAAACGGAAGAAAAACAACGAATTCTTGTGAAACGGTGTTGGAATAGGCACTTTCATGTTAGGCAGCTTGATGATGGCCATATTTTACGTTGCACTTAATCTACAGAAATATGTATGTGCAAAACTCTGAAAAAGACTATTTTCAAAAGTAATTTGGCTTTTTCTGCTTTATTCACTCGCTTAATTGCATGGACAGGTTTTCTATACATTTACACTTTCAGTTTACTCAATTAGGTCATTTTTTCACATTTTCGTAATCCGTACCTATTCTAAAAAATTAGCATTTCTAGACAATGTAAGGTTAATTTGTAAACCACAAAAAGCCATATATTGCCCAATGATCGGTTTTTTATCGATGTGAAATTTTGGTGGACTCAGTGTGCGCTGATTTCGCGAAACGCGCCGTAACTCATGAAATCCATCAAAGCTCGGTTAGTCTCCTATGCAGTCGCACCAAAGGTCGAAGAGGAATTGGATTTCTTACAGAACGCGGACATAATCTAGCCTGTGCAATATTCGGAGTGGGCGACCCTTATAGTCCCTGTTCTTAAATCTGATGGTACCGTACGTATCTGTGGCAATTACAATCTGATGATCAACTCAGCAACTAAACTAAATACTCATCCTCTCCCACGCATCGAGGGCCTGTATGTATCTCTCTCGGGTGGCCAAAATTTCACAACTTTTGACCTTAATCATGCTTACAACCGAGTTGTCCTAGATATCGAATCCCGAGACGTCACAACCATCAATACACACCAAGGTTTATTTCGATACAAACGACTCCCATTTGGAGTAATTTCTGCCCCAGGTTTATTTCAACGCTTGATTGATAGCCTCGTGAAGGACATACCTCAGATTTCACATATCTTGATGCTATAGTAGTAACAGACCCGTCTGAACATAGTCACATAGAGACTCTTATGTGAAGACACAGGTTTCAAACTCAGGAAAAATACGTGCACTTTCCTTGCTGACTCGGTGAAGTACCTTGGCTTTAAGATCGATACAAATGGTCTCCAACCCCTCAAAGGTAAGCTCAAAGTCCTAAAGACGGCTCATCACCACAACAATATTATTCCCATGCGTTCATTCTTTGGGTTGGTTACCAACTTTAGTCGATTTATGAATCAATCTGCTAAAATTCTGAAGCCATTTTATCGATTACCCGAAAAGAATCGTTGCTGGAACTTGTCGGAAGTCGAACAAAGTGCTTTTGAACGATCAAAGGCGATCCTTTCCTACTCTTCTATCCTGTTTCATTACAACCAAAAAAAGCCTATCATACTCAAATTCAATGCATCCCCGTACGAGGTGGGTTCGTTCCTCATGCAGCAAATGCCTTCTGCACCGAGATGCCGATTACTTTTGCATCAAGAACAATGTCGCAGGTGGAAAGCAACTATTCGTAGATAGATTAAGAAGCCTTGGCAGTAATGTTTGGTCTGCAACGCTTCCACTTGTATCTTTTTGGCCGAACCTTTGAAAGTCACGCTGACCACGACACTCTCTTAGGTTTGCTGGGTGAAAAATGAGGGATACAATAAATGTCATCGCCGAGAATGCAATGATGGGCACTCACTCTTTCCGCTTACACATATGTAATGAACTATATTACGGGTAGTGCAAACGTAGTGGCTGAAGCCTTGAGTAGGCTTCCCATTGTCGACGATGGCATTAAAGGAGCACCTGTTCTTGCGACGGTGAATCTTTTACAGGACCTATTTAACGCACTCGTAACCTGTCAATGAAAAAGACAGTTGACAGCCAGAGATCATCTCTTAAGTCGGGTATAAAGATCCTTGCAATCGGGCTGGCCATCTTCTGCCTATCCTGAACTTCAGCAATTCTATAGCCATCAGAAGGAATTGAGTCTGCAAGACGGATGTGTACTATGGGGCAGTCAAATTTGATGAAGAAATCGAAAACATGATAGTGGTGTGCCACGTGTGTGAACTAACACAGAAGACCTTACCGAAGGTGCCTCTGAAGCCATGGGCCTGGCCCGACTCGCCCTGGAAGAGGGAACACATCGACTTTTTTGGTCATTCCAAGGTTATATGGTCTTAGTGGTGGTTGATTACCATGCTAAATGGATTAAAGCTATTCCAACCGCAAACTTGTTCTTTTGTTACTACAATCAACAGGCTACGATCCTTTTTTTTACTTCTAGGATACCTGAAATGGTGGTTTTAGAAAAAGGCCCAGCTTTTCTAGTGCAGAATTTAAATAATTTATGGAAACAATGGAATTAGGCATCTAAAAGTGTGCCGTACCACGCGGTTTCAAATGGCCTCGCAGAGCGCGTGGTTCAGACGATAAAATGCGGAGTAGCCAAACGAGGCGCAAGTGGACTTAAGCACGAAGCTGTCACGCCTTTTGTTCAGTTATCGAATAACCCCAAGTGGCTCAACTTGTTCTTCGCCTGCAGAATTGATGTTTAAGTGGCAGCTGCGCACACGGCTCGATCTGTCTAAACCTTCAATGCACGATAAAATCACTGAGCAGCAGACGAAATGAAAGCGCGATACGATGCATACACGCGACCTCGAATATTCTTGCCTAACGAGACTGGAACACGAAGCGAACTGGTATCCAGTGACAGTTCGAAGAAGTTAGGGACAGGTTATATAATTGGCGTTAAAAGATAGGAGAATTGTACGTCGACATCTGGACCAAGTCCGCGGCCGATTGGACACAGAAAGTAAAGAATTCGGGAAGTTCAAACTGCTTAATAATTCAGTGCATGATAAAATCACAAAGCAACGGATGAAGATGAAAGTTCGATATGATGCGCACACGCGACCTGGAAACTTCTTGCCTAACGAAAGTGTCTACACGAGACCGGAACACGAAGCCAACTGGTATTCAGCGACAGTCTGAAGAAGTAAGGGGCAGATCGTAGAATTTGCGTTAGAAGATTGGAGAATTGTGCGTCGACATCTGGACTAAGTTCGCAGCCGGACGGACACAGAAAGTGAAGAATTCGGGAAGTTCGAACTGCCCGCAACACTTGATGTTGATTCTGGCGTCCCGAGGAGGGAATATCTATGGCCTACACTTGGCAGTTCGACCGTCGATTTCGACTAGGTCCACCGTATGCTCCACATTAGGTGGTGCAGAGACGGTGACTTGCGCTTGAATACGTTTTAAGAGATAGTAGCCTTGCGCTGCAGCTACCGCACTCTCTCCTCCTCCCCCACCTGAGCCCAGTGTCAAGACAGAGTCAAGAAGACCGGATATGGGAGAGGGCGCATGTGGCTGGCGCGGCCGGAGCCGCCCCTGGGCGTGCCACCACACCTGGCTCGGATCCCACGGAGTGGGGAGTGCCATAAAGGCCACATTAAGAAGGAGCCATTGCAGCCTGACTCTCAGTCCGCCAGTCAGCCGCTCCACACAAACACACATTGGGCTGACCACGTGGTCCGAGTTATCCCGTCAGTTGGCAACCTTCCAAGCAACGGCTTTTAGCGCACCCTGATAGTTTCAAGCGCGTCAGATTGTTTATAGTGAGGAAAATACGCTGAGCTCTCGACCTCACTCTCTCCCCTAGCCCCACAATCAGACCACTGTCCGAGCCGGTCAGTTGTCTGATGCGGAAGCGGGCACAGCTGCTGATGACCTCGGCTACGTGTACTACGTACACGACCTGGCCCCCCAAACACAAGCACCAGGATTTCACACAACAGGGGGTTGAACGGCTTACATCTCACATGTGTGAGATAGCCAGAGGTCACGTTAAGAATGAGCCATCGCAGCCTGACTCTCAGACCACCAGTCAGCCACTCCACACAACACACATTGCACTAACTGCGAGGTCTGAGTGTAATTGTTAGTTGGCCTACACTTACTACAACGCCAACAACCGAGGTGTCTATTTTTCATCATCCTTCTACATGGTCCGGCAATAACGTAGGGGCAGAGGAACCAGTGACTCCGCATAACGGCGCAGAGCTCAAAAATACCGCCCTGAGAAGATCAACCCGAATCCGCAAACCCGTCCAACGTTTTCAAGAGAAAACCTATAAAAGCATTCCCTTTACTGTATCATCCATTCCTCTCTGCCCGATGTTGTCCACTTTAGTGTGAAGGGATACAGTGTACGTGACCCGCATAGTCTAGACATGACGCCCCCGCGCACGACAATGCAACTTTCAAGGTCATGTACGAACGGCCAGACCACCTTTGTTCTGAGTGGTCACTCTTCAGACTATGGCATTCCAGCTTTGCCATATACCCTGCTGTATCCTCTAAGACTCTTAACTTGTGCTGTTTTCCGTCCTCATTACACGTCTTGTTTACAACCAGCCTTCTCTGTTGAATAAATGACAGTTAGCACCTATTTGCGAAAAATCTCGACAGCTGCGACAAATACCTTTGCCCATTTAGGTGACTGGGCTACCTTCTTAGTACCCTGGAACTCGAAACTCCAACTGCCTGACAAGTATACATTCATTTCTTGTTCATATTTCGCATTTCAAAACTCAGTAACTTCCGTACGCATTTTGCAACTTTGTATTTTTTCAGTTTATGTTAAATCAATGTAATGTAAACCTATCCACACATGCGTCTTTAATTTTGACAAAATATATGAAACTAGGGGATCGCCAATTCGCACTACGGCAGTCGAAGAATTTGGGAGACATTCAGACGTGTAGGCTAATTTTGGCTTAATTTGACTCGTGTTGGTAGCGTGGGATAAAGTTGTCGATCACCATCCCAAAATCCGATTATAATTGACAGTACCATACGGTCATAGCTCAATGTTAGAGCTTTGGATTTTAAAAAGCTGAACTACCAACGAACGAGGCTTCGAGTTCCAGGTCATTCAGACCTGCGCTTGAGTGTGCATGGCAGAAGAGGGCTGACAAGTCTAGTCTCCATGGCCATAGTCTGAATTTCTTCGACGCGACCATTGCTACTTACTAAAGGCCGACCAGGTCGGCGTTACCTGGCTGCCGCGTTTACTTTTGCATAATCGTGTCCTTCAGTGTTTGCTGGAGAAACGTAGGCGCCACGATACGTTCATCGGTCTCCGAACCATCGTCGTCGCGAGCTGAATATGCGTGCTGGCAGCCAAGAAGGGCGGCTCGGACAAGTATGGGTGATGCGTTGTAGATCACACGCTTTCCAGAGTACGCCCGTGCCAGATAGTCCCGAAATTCATTAATGCCCTAACCTACTTGGCGCCAATTTTGACTTGCGAGTTTTTGGTATGATGTTAACACTGAACTTTATCATCCTCAAAGGAAATCCGTCAATCCCTTCAGTACTTGGGGGCCGTGCAAAAGCACCCCCACGGCATTACTGGCGTCATTTTGATCGGCACGCATCACGTCCAGATCAAATACAGACCGAATAACACCGCATGTGAGAGGTGTTGTTGTTGAGGAAGGTGATAGCATATCCTCATGCATCATATTCGTTCTCCTTTGCTTAGTTCCCGGAGAGTCGGATTCAAGGATGAACGTGCAAGCACAGCTCGGTTACGGGACTCACTCGTCCCGTTGTGCCTTGGGGCTAACTCTCGAGCCCCTGCCAGCAGCCAGCAGACAAAAACTAATGACAAAGACAAGGGAGACTGGAATGACCATTTCTGGCTTATTAGCTGTCGTCAGCCAATCATATCCAACCCCAGTTGGTGCATCACCTGATGCCCAAATCCGCAACCTGTTGATTAGAAGTCCAATGCTGTAACCCACTGAGTCACGGGATCATTGTCTTGTCAGTTTAGATCGGGAAAAGCAAAATGGGTTGGGGAATGCTCCCTGATCAGGTTCGGGATTCATTCTTCCCTTTCTGCCCTGGGATTCACTCTCGAGCCTGCCAGCAGCCTCACAGGGCGGCTAGTATTACAGGTACCAGATATGCACCACCTGGTGTTGGGTATGACTGGCTGATGACGGCTAATGAACCATAAATGGTCATTCCAGTCTACCTTGTAACCTCTCACTTAACTCTAGTCCTAAACCTAACATATCCTGGCTCTGTGTTATCTCTTGCCCTAGTCACACCGAAAATGAGCGGAAGGGACCCGCTCCGCGCGTAAAAGACTTAAAGACAAGTGCAGAAGTGTACAGCCGTACACAGGAACAACTTCAAAATATTGTCAGAAAATACTAATTATTTATGTTATTATTTTTGACATAAACATTTAACCAGACTAGAAGCTCCTCTGGGACGTCCATAGGTTCATCTATAGTAGTATGGAAAGAGCAGTGTTATTAATTACTATTCCAGCCAGAACTTACGTCAGTAAATATGTTTTGAGTACATAAACAGACCTGATATCCGAACATCTCCGTAAACATATTATCGATTGTTCTGCAGTCCTTCAAAACACAAATGTACATTCACATGTAAGTTTTCCTGCTACCGCATTACCGGCCATTTGAAAGTAATATAACTATTTGCTTACTAACAATACTAGACTTCCTGCCTCACCGTTCATACGTTTGGCATTAACAATAAAACACTTTATATGTGAGATTTTTACTTTTATCAAAAATCTACCGTTTATTTTATATTTACTTGTTTCTTCCGGATGGCTATGCATTTTGGTTTCCCATCAACTCTCTTGTTAGTTATTTGAATTTTCCATCTTGTCCACGTAAATTGACACTATCTTATTGCTTGTAAGCTTAGAGACGCTTCTGAGTGTACTGTTTATATTTTGCTAATCCAATTACATTATAAAACCGTAATTTCGTCCAAAGTGTTATATACTGTATTTTTATCTGCAGGCCGCACGGATTGAATAGACCCAAGCGATTTAAGCTAGACGGCTTAAATTGGCTAACTCAACAGAACTCTAGTAGAACTATCCAAGTGGGCTACTTTGGTCGGTCGGATATATACTACAAAAAGTCCTGTTGCGAAGTGAGATTTCAAAATCTTAAAACTTTTGACTACCGGAATGATTCAAGGTTTCTTCTTGTTATTGTGGCGACATACCTTATTTTATTCCAGGTAGGATCTATTATACATGCGAAGATGAGAGTTCCGGAAGGATAATCCAAGAAGCTAAACTTACTCACTGGAAAAGATTTGTATTGGTGATGACGTTTTAGAGAGATCGGTCAGCTTTCCATTCTCAAGGCATTTAATGCTATGAATCAAACCAGAAATTTAAATGACTTTCCGAACTAATCCGCTTTGGACTGCTTGATTTTTAGCCTCTTCGCTATCACGGCCTTCATACGGATGGTTGTGGAACTCAACGGTCGCTGACGTTACCCATCGGCACATTGCATGCATAAAGACCCGGAGAAGATGAACACACCGCACCTAAGAAATCCGATTGAACGCATCCCACCCACCAGAAGAGCCATCCCCATCGCAGTGACGATGCGTAACGCCAGCGGCCGTCAGGCCTCACAGACTTCTGTCAAAAGACCGAGAGGACGAAAGGCGGATTACTTCCGTCAATCATTTAAATTTCTGATCGATTTTCGGCATTACATGCTTCGAAAATGCAGACCCGACTGAGCCCGTCGGAATGTCAGCAACAATACAAATTTATTCCGATAAACAATATAGTTTCTCAGAATATACTATAAATGGGAGAATATGAGAAACACCAGTTTGTCTCTCACTACGTTTGCCATTTTCTATGAAGGGAGAGCGTCTTCAGGTAGCATTGAATTTTCCCTTATCTGCTTACTTCACGATTCTGTCACAAAGCCATTATTTCTTATTTTGCTCGAAACGCAATTACGTTTTCGTTCCCATGGTGAATAATTTCAAAAGAAGCTTTTATTTGGCACAAGAAACGGGTTCGAGAGTCAATGGGTGAAGTGGAAGTTTGCCAAAACTTCCGCCGCTTTGAGATTCGAAGTGCGGTGGTTTGTAAAGCATACTGCAATGAAGGCTTGCCTTCTCACGTCCACAGGCTAACAATACCCAATTTCAACTATAAACGTTGGCTGAAAATTTCCATTTTCTTTTAGATGTAAGTGCATTTATCAAGATGCTGACCATTTTCCTCCCTTCTTCGCTGAAATGTTGCCAACGATTTCGTTTGGACAACGGAGTACGTGCGAAGACTTCGAAGGTTTTATGTGCTTTTAATATAACTGTCTTTTATAAAAGCACCAAATCCACAAATCTATAGAAGTCGTCTAAAAGTGAATAAATCCTAATGGGAAACGAAGGTGTACGTTAGCAGAAAGCCATATTAGCGGTTTTATGAGAGAATCTATCGCTCAACCGCACACATCACGTTCAAGGTTTTATCATGAAATTAAAGGTGGTGTGTATTGTTAACGATACCCGTTGCTAATCCTCATTGGCTCAGATGTTTTCCATGATTATAAGTTTAAACTGTTTAAAAAAACTCCCATTTTCATTTAACGGCAAGTATTTTTTTGGTTTCAAGACTATATCTCGTGAATACGTAGAACTTTGATGACTCACAGAATCGAACTACTTGATGATAAAACTCATAAAATGATATGAGCGAAGATCATATCATGACTCACATTGACTGTTGGCACGTTCGTTCAGTAGATTTATTTGAAGGGCAGAGAGCCTGTGGCAGTACTTTGCCGTATTTTATTTTCTACACCAATTTCTAGTTAGTGCATTTTTTACGCCTTTTCTTAATTAGCATTTATCCATATTTCTTTAAATTGTTGTTTAATAACTCTAACGCGCATTATCGATCGTCCTTACGCGTTAAAAGCCTTTTACCAGAAGGGTTAGTTTCGAATCTCAGTTATGAAATACAAACTGAATAACTACGCAAAAATGGAGGTTTCCTGATATGCAAGTAAGTTTCTATGCCATTGAGTATCACAGAACAAATTCCATTGTTTGTGCGCGTTTTTGCTTTAAAGAGCGTAAGTATAAGTGACTTGTGATGTAGTCCTTTTCTGAAATCCTAGTGTTCCGTAAAAAAGCTCATTCACAGTTAATAAGTAATAGTTCACAACCCAAACTTCGTCTTCATTTAAGAAACGGTCTATTTTTCAATACTGTCAAATTCTGGGTGACAGGATGTCGGCGAATTTTTCACTACAGGGATTATTTCACGAAATGCACGACAGTTCCAGAGTTATGGCAACTCTGTAGGTGCATGGTTCTGCAGAGACAAGTTGTGCCAATGGGTCGCTTCAGGTAAGTTTTTACCTCCTGGTACGATTGGGATTTTACGGGCCTCGTGGATTCTGATAAGGGCAGGGTGCCGACAGCTCACAACTGCCACGTGCTACCTCATATAAGAAGCGGCTCTCAGAAACAAACCTACTAATGTTAATTACATCGCACGATCGAGGCCACAACCAACAAAGTCAAAAGTGACATGCGGTCATAGGAGACGGAAGTATATTGTTGAAAACCGGGAGACAGGCGGTTACTGTTGGCGGGTTGGATATACCCAAGGTTCTTTGCAGCGTCGGAAGTAAACCAGCCAATTCTAGGAATATTAGAAGCATTTGAAGGAAAAAAGAACCATTCAAGCGAAATTAATGGGAGGATCAAGGCTGTTGACTTTGATATGTAAATTGGCCGTCTCGCGCTAGCGATATCCACTCCATACGGAACATGACCGCCACGCTTCTAATCCTCTCCATTTTCAGCGTCGAGAAACAAATCATACACAGCTTCGCCACTGCAGGCCGCCGCAAACCGTCAACTACTCACATTGCGCGCACGATTTTACTTCCGGTCATCTCATCAGATAACGCGTGTTGTAACTTAGTGGTCGCAACTTTACCAGTAGCTGTTTTAACAGTTGTGAAGTTCATTTTATGTCTGTAACGCAATGACTCGATGCAGGCTCCCCTGATATAGTTACTTGCATAACCCAGAATCAGACTCCCGACGGTGGCCTAGAAGTGCGTTATGAAGCGCCCAGGTTGTAGGAGTTCAGGTGGACGATCAAAAGGCCGGCTTTGAGTCAAGGAAATGGCAGATGTTGTGAACTGGAGGAATGACACATGCCTTCTGATATTGAGAAGTCATTTTCGAGTAGAAGTACATAAATGGTGTTTGTTATGGATGTGTGTGTGCACACTCAAATTGTGTTGTGTGGAGTGGCTGACTGGTGGTCTGAGAGTCAGGCTGCGATGGCTCCTTCTTAACGTGACCTCTGGCTTTCTCCCACATGTGAGATGTAAGCTGTTCAACCCCTGTTATGTGAAATACTGGTGCTTATGTTTGGGGGCTAGGACGTGCGCGTAGTACACGTAGACGAGGTCACCAGCAGCTGCGCCCACTTCCGCATCAGACAACTGACTGGCTCGGACAGTGGTCTGATTGTGGAGGTGGGGAGAGAGGGAGGTTGACTGCTCAGCGCATTTTCCTCACTATAAGCAATCTGACGCGCTTGAAACTATCACGGTGCACTAAAAGCCGTGGCTTGGAAGACTGCCAACTGACGAGATAACTCGGACCGCGTGGTCAGCCCAATGTGTGTTTTATGTGGAGTGGCTGACTGGTCAACTGAGAGTCCGGCTGCAATGGCTCCTTCTTAATCTGGCCTTTATGGCACTCCCACTCCATGAGATCCGAGCCAGGTGTGGTGGTAGGCCCAGGGGCGGCTCCGGCCGCGCCAGCCACCTGCACCCTCTCCCATCTTCGGTTTTCTTGATTTTGTCATGACGCCGGGCTTGGGTGGCGGAGGAGGAGAGAGTGCGGTAGATGCAGCGCAAGTATACTATCCTTTAAACTAAATCACGCGCAAGTCACCGTCCCTGCACCAACCTTCCCTGGAGCACACGATGGACATAGTCGGACTACGACGTTCAAACTGTCGTGTGTGTGGCACGCGTAGACGGGTTATTTGACTTGGTCAGCCGCTATGATCTCGCTCACGCTTTCCGATCGCACCGTATTTATCTCCTCCTCAAAAAACAATGCTGGGTAGGGGGGGGAAGAGTGAGGTAGCTGCCACAAAATCCTCCGCCACTAAAAACTACTTTAAGCTCTGGTCATCGTCCTGTGTCCTAGGTCATCGCTCATAATGGTTGAAATATCTGATCGAGAATGGCCAATTCCATAACTGACTGGGTAAAAGGCTGGGGGAAAAATTGACTGGGTGGACTGAACACGGTAATTTTACTGCCCTTCCCTTCGGAGCTTCCTGCTCTCACCTACGGCCTGAAGCAACATGAAATCCGAAAGACAGACCAGTCTAACTCGAGCCGCTGTCCAATAAGCAAAGTTGTGCTCCATAGTGGTCTTTGATACCCGTTTGGGAAATCTAAGCAGTCTTATTTAGAGAAAACACTTTGGACGGGCATAGAGCAGATGCCCTAAAAAATTCGGGGCTCATGCCGTCTGCACGCTGACCATGGTTCGCAGATAAAAAAAACAGCCGAAATAATCAAACAAACGACAACACTGTTTCCATTCCTCGCCCCATTCCACAAACTGCCAGATTGAGTCCGCTCACTCTGACAGCCTGCAGTGCTTGTTATCTTTTAGACAACGCATGGAGGAACTGGCCGGGATGGAGGACGCCACTTGTAGCTCTGGAACTGGCACACTACAAAGTGGGTATCGCTGCTCTCAACAAGGCCCCATTCTCTGAACAGAGTCAGCGGGAGGAGGTGGGTGTCGGCTACACCTTCTTCTGGAGCAGCCACTCAAAGGCTGAGCGACGCGAGGCCGATATCATCCTTGCCATCCGAAACGAAATCTTGAAATGACTGACCTGTCGAACGCAGGGAATCAGCGACCGACTGATGCTCCTGCACCAGGAGTATTCAAGTTCCCTATCATCAGCCTCTACGCCCCGCCCCGCCCCCCTCCCGCCGCCGCAATGGTCAAGTCTGACGAGGCGAGGAACGAATTCAGTGAATATCTGCCTGCACCTCTGGTGACTGTGCCCAAGACAGACAAACTGGTTGGCCTTGGTGACTTCAATGCACGTGGTGGGACCGACCACACTGCCTGGGGGGATTTTCGGGTTGCAGTAGTTTTGGTGGCTACAACGACAATGACCTCCTTCTTCTGCAAGCATGCGTTAAACACCGCCTTCTCCTGAAACCACCTTCCGAGACGAGAGATGGCAACGTGGATGCACCCCAGATCGTGGCGCTGACAGCTGTTGGAGTCAGAATACGAGATCAATGAGACGTAGTGTCGAACAGGGCCAGCCTAGACACCGACAGCTAGTTGTTACACCGCTTCGGGATCTCGAAGATGAGGCTCCGACTGGAAGAAAAAAAGAGGCTATAAGGTTAGCATCCACCAAATAATTTTAATACTCTTCTATTAAACATGCCTGTTCTCTGTTTTACTCTCAGCAATCAGCTTGCTCAATAACTGAAAGACCTGCAGGCTCCAGATAGAAATTCCACGACAGAGACATGGAGGCATCAATTGCAAAACGTCCTCCACTCAACGTACGTGCACATGATGAACACTAGGACTGTTTTAATGTCAATAAAAGGGACATCAGCAACGTCATCGCCGAGAAACCAGCATTAAATGAACAGAAGAGTAATCCTGACGGAGAAATCGCAGATTTTAAAGAGCCTGGTTAAGCATTCCAGAAGTGTCCTAAAGCACTTAGACATCATCTCTGAAGCCGTCAATGAAACGCTCCCGTAAACGACCTGAATTTTCCGTCTTCCCTCCCGGAAACCATTCAAGCCGTGCATCAACTCTCCGACAGGAAGGCACCTGAATCCAACGTGACCACGGCCGAATTCTACAAGCACGGGGACCTCCGGCTGAGAGGGTGCTAAAGAAAAATGCCTAAGGCTTTCAAGGACACAATTAAAGTCCTTCCCTAGAAGTAAAAGAGGAATTGACAGCTGCGTGATAATCACAGGAATATGTGTCAGTCCGCTTCCGCGATCGGCGCCACTGCCGTTCACTCAGGTCGCGTTTGTCAGGCCTTGCGTACTCGCGTGCGACAACCTCCACTCACGCGTCTGACTCGATGCCATGATGACGATCGATATTACTCTCTTCATAGATTGGTCGTGGCCGCGCATAAATCGCGGCTGGGTGAACAATAATAATGGCGGTCACGGCGGGCGACGTAACATGCTTTAAGAGAGGACCAGCGGCGACTGCGTTCAGAGCCTCTTGTAAGCTCTCTTCGATAAGGAGAGCTCGTTCAATCTAGTCAGTTTTGCCTGAATTCTGATTTGGAAAACCTTGTGTTGTCGACCTACTACTCCGCCAAATCTTGCTCTTCAACATTGCCGGTTAAGTCTCCATTCGAATCCTTCTTAATTGTACCAACGATCAGCTAGAGCAGGAACTTGTCCCGCAAAATCGGTGTGGTTTCTGATGGCACTGCAGAACTATCGACATGATCTTAGCTAATCGCCAAATATAGGGGGAACGCCAGGAGATGCGAACACACGTCTAAACTACCTTCGTGGACCTGATGAAAGCCTTAGACACGGGCAATCGCGATGAATTCTGGAAAATTATCCAAATAGTCACCTGCCTTGAGCGGCTAGCACACATGGGGCGTCCGCTTCGGGACGGGATGATTGGACACGTCACGAACAACAGGGAAGTCTCCGAAGCATTTGCAGTAACCAAAGGAATGAAGCTGCGTGCTTGCTCCCATCCAATTCATTCTTATGTTCTCTGTCATTCTGATTGATGCCTACCGTGATGAGCGCCCTGGCATCCGCATCGTCTACCGAACTGACGGCCAACTGCCCAATAGCCAACGCATGTGGGCACCAAGGCATCTGTCATCTGTCATCTGTCATTGACCTGCGCGCACAATTCCGTGACAAAAGTGGATACGCAAAAGAGCAAGGAGCTTTTCGCCGCTGGCTGCACCAACTTCGGGCTGACCTTCAACAAGGATAAAACGGGTGGTCGTGCTTAAACCATCCCTGCTCACTGAATACAATGTCCCTCGAATCACTGTCTACGGAAACCAACGGAAACCTGTGGACAATTTCGCCTATCTGGGCAGCCCAAACTTCACTCGCCTCGAAATTGACGATGAAATCGCTCGCCGGATTTTCAAATCCAGCAAAGTTTTGGCCGGCTACAAGCCTTAATGTGGAATCTCCATGACCTTCATTTCAACAACAAACTGAAAACACTCAAGGCCGTCATCTTGACGACATGGCTGTATGGAGTAGAAACCTGGAAAGTCTACAAGTAACAAACGAGTAAACTCCAGCACTTCCACCACACAGGAAGGCCTGAAATCGCCAAAATTTGGACTAGTTTTCTGATGTTAAATTATTACTTCTGTGCCCATTATTAGACGTGGTGGCATCTTTTTGCGATCGGAGCAAGATATTGCTTTCATTACTTGTCCTCCTCTTAAATGCCTCCTTGATCAGAAAATTCGATGCGAAAAAAGCATTATATGACATAGCCTTCGTTTTGTTTTAATTGGTTGTAGCTATATCTCTTATTCCGGCGTAAATTCGGGCTGTCATGCACTAAAATTCCTAACACGCATCGCCTACACGCCCTTTCGTTGCAAAATATTTTTCTGAGGGAATTTCCGCTGACCTAATTTTGACTTTATATGGGAATTTCTCTCAAAAACTTGAAGGTAAAAAGACACGTTCGCTGGACTTCTCGCTGTCATATTCACTAGATATTCAACGAAATAGAAGGTGTTAACCGTTACTTCGTGCAGTCCCGACATAATAACTGATGTACCGGCAGAGTACAAAAGACAACCCAATTTTTAGTTGGCAAAAAGAACAAATTTCCGTGGTCACCAATACAAACTGAAGGCAAACTACGGCAAACTTGAAGTGTGCGTCAAATTCTTTTCCCATCGGCTGATTAAAGCTGCCTACTTCGGTTTTCTGGCTGAAAGCGTTACGATTTTTATAAGAAGCCCTAATGAGTCTGCCTATCTCCTTTATATATATACCGTATCAAGGATATGAATTGGCTGCAAAGCATGAAACAGCATTTCGAGATCCTGTTTCCACTGCTAACGTTCGCAGCAAACGGTCATTAACACAATAAGCAAGAAACCTCAATTTCACTGCTTGTAGATCAGAAATAGTAAATTAATTTCTCAGAAGAAGGTGCTGCGATCACTGAAAAAGGATAAGATTACCTGGATGTTTTAGATTAGCACTCGAAAACATCATTTACTATCTACTTCCGGGGAGACCAGTAACGCAATATTTTTAATTCCAAACATTTGATCCTTTCAAATGCGATATTTTGAGAGAACTGAACTTCCTACAAAAGGATTATTTGGAAAGTTTTCACAGTTCGGCGGCAGTGGCACTTTTTGAACTACATGCACTTCCATTGAGTATTCAAAGTGTTATTCTACTTAAATAAACCTCAGTACTACGAAAAACAGCCAAGTTATTTAACGTAAATGTGCCAAAGACAGACCACACTCAGCGAGATTTAACCAACGAAAGCATTTATATTTGATCTGCGTGTCAGCTTTTGTGTCCTCAGATCGCAGTCTTTGCGTTCCCACAAAACGGGACTAAGCTTGTCCAATTTTGGATAGCATTTTCCGGGAGGCGCTAGTATTTTACAGTAGTAAAAAAAGATAAAGATTCGAGACCGAAAAGTATGATTTATCACAAATGTACATTGTTTCATAAAGCAAAACGTATAAAATTCGGATGTATTGCGTTCACCATCCCACGAAAAATAAACGTAAACACGGTAGATGAATTCATGGAGCAGACTATATTTTAACTGACGTTTCGGAATTATGCTCATCTCCATCATCAGATTAATCTTGTGCTGGCTGTTACTGCTGGTCAGTAAGTACGGCTTGCTCGAAGTATAACCGAACTTAATGCATGAACACGAGAAACTAGATATGATATCTGGATCTGAAATCTTCACGCATACGCATTCAGTCCTTAAACATGCGAAAGCAAAAAAATTATAATGCTAATAGATAACCATTTTAGGAGGACAGTCTGACGAAGACGTGATTTGCTGTCGAATGTATGCATAAATGATTGTATTACTCACGCTTTCAGTAAAGTATATTTGAATTGGTAAGGGCACCGCAAATTTTTAAAAAATAAGTATTCTGATTAAGTTGTCCTTTTTTATCAAGTGAGGTTTTCAAGGAGGCCGAAAATACGTTTGTTCAAAATGCAGTATCCTGTTGTGTCTCAAATATCTTGGGAATATGCTCCAAGATAATAAACAATTTAATTCCACTTAAGTGGTATTTCCTAAGCCAAAACACGTTTGAACCTTTTGGTTAGCATTGCATGAGATCGGGCACTGGCTGTAGGTGATCCGCATTTATTTGTGAGATCAAAATTGACCGCAAACTAACAGAATAGTTATCAACCGTGACTTTTTACCAAATTTTCAGGTCTCTATTGCACCGGCCACCATGCAGCAATTGACAAAACACCGTTCAAAATAAGCGGCGTAAAATCAACTGCAAATACCCGCCTCAAGGGCTCAAATTTCTTGAAAAAAATCCTCTGAGAAGCTTTTCTGGTTGTAGGCGTTTTATGAACATGTCTTCCCTTATATCTCCTTAGTTTGCCTCAAAACGCTTGTGAAAATGGCCGGCTGTGTCCCGTTTATGACCTTGAAATGTCCATCGTCTGCGTCCAGGCGCACTGCTATGCCATTTCTAAAATCATTAGTCGCGTGTGCAGCAATATGCCCACAAATCAAAGTAGCCCTGTCAACCGACAGTTCGACCGTCGTAGTCCGACGATGTCCACCGTATGCTCCATGGGAAAGTGGAGCAGGGACGGTGACTTGCGCGTGGTTTAGTTTAAAGTGATAGTAGACTTGCGCTGCATCTACCGCACTCTCTCCTCCTCCCCCACCTGAGCCTAGTGTCAAGAGAGAGTCAAGAAGACCGGAGGCGGGAGCAGACGCAGGTGGCTGGCGCGGCTGGGTCCCCTTAGTCCTAGCCGCCCCTAGGCGTGCCACCACACCTCCATGTTCGGCATTTGTTATGGGTGCGCAATCTGAATAACGCCTGCCATGCCCTTATGTGGCCCCCGTGTTGGTCCAACGCATCTACCACGTGGCCCTTTTAGGGGGCCCTGTCCACAAATCAGGTAATAGCGCACAACAACGATAGCTGGAGGGCCGAGCGCCCGATATAATCTCCAGATGTCAGGCAGTCCAGCAAGCGACCAATTTCCGGCTGTTTGCATTCCCTCATCTGTCACAGTCTGCCCAACCTCTTTTCAGTCCATTTAAAATTCATTTTCCGAAGAATTGCTGACAGTGAAATATCCGACGACCGTGTAGCAGGTGGTACGTCGTTACTGGCAACTCCACCGGCGCTCGTGATGTTGGTAACTAAGGCCGCAATAATTTCAGCGCAGAGAAGTTACAACATTTAGAGAAAGCAGAAGACGATAGAAACTTTTCACGTTATCGACAGTCATACTAAAGTTCCCGAAACCAGCACGTGCACTTAAGTCATCAAATTTATACGCAGCCAAAGAAACAATGTATTCTTGAAGGGAATATGTTAACATTATTGCAAATTATAAACAAATACTAAAAACCGTACTGAACCTCAAGAAAATCAAGTTTTTTTGTATAAAGTAAGGATGCTAACTCATGAAACGTGATAATGGAAATGGAGATAATTATTTTGTGGCACTTAAAATGTTTTATATTTATATTCAGGCAAGTCTTTATTCACAAAACATATGTTTAAACACAAGTTTATCAGTCAATTTGAGCGGATAACAAATTTATCTTAAAGGAGGGCAGTTTCCTACGCTAATAGCTGTACTGGGCAAAGTTTGCGTATCCATGATTATTTTCTGGAGACTTGCGCGACTTGCTGCAATTGGAAATTATTTTTTCTCCATTAGATCAGATAAAGCAGGAGGTAAGCAAGCAGGTGATTTTTACAAATCAGACATGTTTTTGATTTTATAAAGTCAGATTTGCAAAGTTGTGTGAATTGATGCCCAAAACCAAGTAATAACGTCTACAGGTAATCTTCTGCTTAAAACGTTCCGATATTTTCCTGCTCTTTGTGACTCCCCCTATATTATCACGAAAAGGTCCATTACCAAGTACTTATTGGTACTTTTGCGTTTTTTTGAGTATCACCCACGGTAGAACTCGTCGAATACGACGCACGAACTGGGTAGGAAGGATGGGTAAAACAAAGACTTCGGTGATGCAGGATTCCGTTTCTCATGTACGGGTGGGGGTGGTTATCTAGGAGCCAGGCACAATATCCATGCGACCCACGAACCATAAATTGAGACTTGTGAATGGAACTTTCGCGTCACTGAAGATGTGTCACCAAAATCGCTGATGGAACTACAACTAATCTGCCTCGGAGAAATTGGAAGCCTTCTCTTCACCAGGATGGCTGAACCTGTGGCAGTAAGGAGGAGGAGAAAGAACGCTAATTCACAGGTTGCGGCTTATGCGAAGGGACCCGATCACAACTTTAAGGTTGAGTAGGCCGAAATGTTCGCAAGGACTGATGACTGCGTGAGCCATGAACTGTTTGAGTCTTGGTTCTCCGGCCCGCAGTCGATTAATAAGTGCAGTGACCACGCGGGTCCCAAGCAGAGCACGTATCCACGCAGGGAAGACTCAGGCAGCCAAAGGGCCCAGTGAGAGTGATCCAAATGTTTGAGTAATCTTCTCTTTGAGAATTAAGAACTTTCAAACAATAACCAACACGGATAAAGACCAATTAGTAAGCATCGCATCAAGTACAACCACCAGCGATGAATTTAGGATCTGCCCATTGGATTAGGCAAGTGGCTGCATGGTAACTGGCCTGGAAACTGCTCTTCTGGCTCCTTCATCACTTCTATCTACGACCATCTCTGCTGAAGGCTTCGAACGAGAATCAAAAACGTCCTTCCAGTTACTTACTGTTTCAGCGATTTCATTTTCTTCTTCTGAATTTCATCCTAAAACGTATCATTTTGCTGTTATTGGAAGCAAATGTTTTGACCTGGGCAAAGAATTATGTTAGTATTTTGTACTAAGAGGTAATGCACACCATATTTGAAGCCCTGTAAATACGTTAACATATCTGAGACCATTTCAAGTCCGCCGCTGTCATTTTCCAGAGAAACCGTGGTGACCTCCGTAATCAGATTCAGTGTTTATTCGTTCTGAGAAAGCTTGTAAGTCTAGGCCCATCTATAGAGCACAACTCCCGTCTACAACACGGAAGCAAGATCTGAACTCGGAAGGCGTTATTGGGGATACGCATCCACAACAAATGCCAGACATGGGGTGCTGTGAAAATCCTCTGCGCAGTCTCTCGTCACCAGTCTTCTTCAATTGGTGATGACATAGAGTCCATGTGGGTCAGGAAGGGTAGCGTGAGCTAGATGCTTTGCAAGTCGACTATCACTATAAACTACCCCACACGCAAGTTACCATTCCTCCACCCACCCTGCTGTGAAGTACATGGTGGACCTCGTCAGAATAACCGGTCAAACCGTAGAAGGAACTAGTAACGCTGCGTTTGGTTTGAAATGATAAATCAGTTGGATGAGGTCAGGACTCGCGTAATAGGTGAAAATCGCTGTGCAAATGGTGATTTTCTGACCCGTAGCTGTAACCTCGTCTGGGTGGGGAGGGGGGCAGGAGTTTGAGGGACAAAGAATTCAACTGCTGAGTCATTATCACTTGAAGAATCAACAGCACCAGTGAATTTATAGCAAATAACGACTCGAAGGTGGATTAATTAGCATCCTCGCATGAGATATTAGACCCCAGGAATGAACACAGTGCTCTCACTTACGTTAGACATGACAACTGCGTCCCAAACACAAACTACCCCTCATACCTCTTTGACCGTTAGCTGAATCGGTCTCTGATGTAGTATGAATTAGAAAATTCAGGACAATAACATTCTTTTTTCGAGGGACCGTATTTTCTCCTTTTGCAGGAGGCAAATTGCTCACCCTCGTGGAACGTTTGAGACATTATGCCGCGATAACCTATTAAACCCTCAAATATCGTTCATGGTCATTCCAACACCATGCAAATTCATATATTTCAAACAATTGTGTGGCCAGGTGATCACAATCAAGATATATTTAAAAAAATAAATGCAGGAATTAATAAAAAAATTGCACTCATAAGTCCAATTTCTTGACTGTGTCCTAGCTTGAAAAGATGAGTAAATTAACTTAAATAAATTGCTTTGAAAGGAGAATAAAGCATAGTCCTCCAGGTTCAATAAGATAAATGGTGGCTGCGGTAATTGACTTCAGTGCATAGCTAATTAGACGAACACTTGGTTCAGTTGAAAAAGATATTCGGCACGATGAGGCAGGTGTAGGGCAGTAGACCAGACTTCTTGGAATCACGTATTTGATCCCAAAAGCCCAAATAGGTGCTCTTAAAGAGATACTCGATAAAGCAGAGAGTACTCTGCCTAGATTTGGTTCATATGGTGTTTCATTAAACACATCAGAGTTTAGCGCGCATTCAAACTGAAACTGTCTGGGCCGAAACAGGAGGATTTCATGCAGTCGCATTAAATGAGCTCTCGAGAAGACGGTTATCTAAAGCGTTTGTTTGAGCCTATCCGGCTCTTCAACTCAATGGATACTTTACGCGTTATGTCATCCTTTTTCTCGGAGGTACGTTTGAGAGGTCGCTACAATCCTTCCAGCTCGACTTGAAAGGTTTTAGGGTAAGACCAGTTTCAATTTGGTCCTGGTACATCTTATCAATTTATAGACCCTGGGTGACTATGGAGCAGAAATTTCGAATGACCTTTGCATACCAGGTTGCCACTCAACGTCTCACATCCTCGCCACAGTAGAAGCAATGGGCATCTGATTAAACAACACAGTTATCTAAATAATATAAGGATACCATACAGGCTTTGCATTTGCCGGGACCTAAATCCTAGCCCAATTCGTCTGGATACTAATCTGCTTTCATTCTCAGCGCCTTCCACCTCCAACAATCTTTTCATTCACTCCCTCTGAAAAACCCCATTGGCGAATATTTATCTGTATTCACAGAGAATAACTACTAATTCAATTGTGTTGACATACTGATGCAGATCCACACGCGCTCCTTTGCTAAATCTGACTTCCAGTGAGCAAATGCATTTTTTGAATGCGCGACCATGATTATTAACCTACCTGCGTTTGTTATAAATAACAAGTGACTGAATTCAGCTTTCGTATTACACACGATCTTGTATGGATTTGTCGCATGCAGGTCGACAACAGTCGCCTTGGAATAACGGTAAATTATTCGGAAGAGACAGTTATTTTGGACGAAAACGTCAAAGCCCCAGCCTCCAAGTGTTCATATTTTTATTCTGTTCTAAATAGCACAATAAATGTCAGGAACACTAGAACAGTCTTTTCGCTGCATAATTACTTCCGGCAGGAAAATTTTGTAAATGTTTTCCGCAAAATGAGGAATGCTGGAAGCATCATTTCGGATTTATTGTTCCGAAATCACAAGGCACGTCAGAATTCGCCAAAATTAAGCGTAGGTTAAGCCAGAAAACGGATGAGGTGTCATTACAGTCGGTTAAATAAGACTGACTTTTAAAAAATGACATCATGCATGATCAGACAAGAAACTTTACATAAAATAGGGCAGACCTGGGGCAAATCGAAAGGTTTATTTGGTACTCTGAGAGTTTTATTACTTCCCACGAGTGCGGGATATGGGATGCAGTTTGCCACGTAAATTTGAAATCATTTCCCGAAACAAAACGCAGACTATAAAAAGATAACTGACAAATAATAAGAGAGGGATTATTATGTTGTTGTTGACGTTTCCAAGGACACGGGTTGGCTCTCAATTTTCAAAGTGCTTAATACCAAAGTTTTATCATAATTTTAAGTGGCTGGTGGAGCTTGATGGCCTTAGAATGATCGATTTTTCCCTTTAGTTAAACCTTCCGAAATATGTTCGTGGGGGTTCCCGGTGACTGGCATTTCGCGTACTGACTTCCATGAAGGATGATTTTAACTCCACCTCCGCTTTGGGGGTAGGGGAGGTACATCGCGTTGCTCGGATTTCCTAAGGTCTGTCAGTTAAAATTCCAATTTTTTCGACATTAAACACTTTCCTTTGACCCACTTGTGTAAAACTCGGCAGCCTAGGGGGGATTCGAACACACACCAGCAAGGGGAAGGCTCTAGTACAGCTAACTGAGCTACGAGTGTGATTAAACTCACGCCTCCCGGTGTGGCCTCGTAGCTCAGTTTGCTAGACCATTGGCTGAACTAAAACCTCTCCCTTACTGGCGTGGATTCGAATCCCACCGAGTCCGCCAAATTTTTTTCACAAGTGAGTCGAAGGAATTATTTAAATCTGCCAAAATCCTCTACTAATTAAACAATGAAAATTCAGAGCCGATCAAGCTCCTAGAAACGTCAGCAACGGGACCAATCTGTTTCGGTGAGCAAGTTCAGTTTACCGAATTTTCCCCTTTGATCTCTTTTCTCAGCAGAACTGTACTTTGCGATCGAAACTCAGCGACCGAATATACGGAGGTCATATGTTTGGAAGCTGACTGTCGGAACTTCAACGGGAAGCTTAAGGATCATATACAACCACAACTCGTAAACAAGAGTTTTCGTCAGCGAACGTACAAAACTGTTCAGTGACGAGCTTTATTAAATATCAGGTAATGTTTTGCTGCGTTCATAATACCTTAATAATTTCAAATACGATTATTGTACAACAGCTGTAAAGTTAAGACAATTTCGATAAATGTTAACTATACCTTTGTTTCTATTCTCGCACATAGCTTATACTTTGCCCTCTATTCGTAGCTTAACAAAATGCTACAAGTCGCCTCCGGAGTTAATGAAGATCCACAAAAATCGGTGCAATCAAGGTGTTTTTTATCGGATAAAGTGCGTGAATTGATATGTTTTTGCCTCAAAACCTTAATATCGAGACATTTTCGGGATGTGCTCAGAAGCCCTTTAAGTTTTTTAAATGGTCATTGCAGGCCGAAAATTCCAAATTCCTTTATGATTTATGCATTCAACTGACATATTTTTTAATAATTTCCATGTCTGAAACCACCGGGATCGTAGGTTTGTACAACTTTTCTTTAGTTGCTTACTTTAAAAGATTCAGAGTGGCGTTGTTGAAATTGAACTATTTCTAAACTTATATCTAGGTTACACTATATTGTGGGCCTCTAAACTTGTGTGCCATAAACGTGGTGATGTATCTTCTTTCTGGCGCTTATGGACCTCAAGTTTGATAATACGGAGTGTACTACTGCGAAACAAAAATGCTACAGATCTAATCAGAACGAAATCTTAGGGCCATTCCACACTCCCTCGTCCATAGGGCGAGAGTGAAAGAACACAAATTTAATGACTGGCGAGAAGATGAGATAAGTGCGCATTAAACATACGTCCATGACCCATGTGTCATCGATAAAAAAGTCAGAAAAGCGCAGTAGGTGTGCATTTGGCTTTAGTTTTTACCCCATTAGGCGATTGAATTATGCATTTTAAATTGCAGCTGAACCCAAGAAAACTTTTGAACTCATCGCAGAACGACACCTGGAAGCTCCCATTTAATACCAAAAGAACTTAGGTTGTAAGCCATCTGACCGGGAAAGCTACTAAAGAAAAGTCTCGGCACGCGTAATTCACTGTAGTTGTGCCGTTTGATCTTCGGTTAAATGCAAACACGACACGAACGTAAGATGCGACCCAACTCAGCGAAGAAGGGATAGGTCAGTGCGTAAGGTGCGCACGTACTACATGCTAACGTAACCCTAAATCTATCCATTGTGCTCGTTAGGGTTAGCATTCGTTGCCGGGTTAGTAGGGTAGGAGGAGGACCGAAGTATTGGGTCAGATGGAAACTTTCCAAGCGGCGACTATTAGAATGCCACGGTAATTAAAAAAACATTCGTTTCAATTTGATGACGAAATATCGCGCAGAGCGAGCCTAATTCTTACTTCCGTCCTGGATCCGAATCAAAGTGGATCAGGTCAATTAGGAATGAAATCGTGCCTATTAGTTGGCATGAAGTAAAGCCACCATATTTCGCAATTCGCACCCTTGTTGGGACAAAAAACTATTGTGCAACCCTATTAACCCGGTAGCGAGTGCTAAACCTTACGAAAACAATGAATAGGGTTAGAATTAGGTTGGCTTTCTCCGTTTCTTCATTTAGCTTCATCATTAAAAATACTATAAATACCGGGCCCATGTTACTCGCTGGCCTATCCTTTGTTCCCTGGGTGTATGTCACATATTGAGTACTTTCCAAAAACACAAAAATAAATAGGAAAAGTGAAAAGTGCTCGGAGGAGTTACATTTTACGTCAGATGAGTGGCTTAATGTGAAGAATTGCATAAAGCCTGTCTGTGCCAAGTACTGAAAAGGTAAAGTGGTATAATAACAATAAAATTTTAAAAATATTTGGAATAATTTTCGGGGTAATTATCCTGCAAATATAGTAAAATATGCAGGAAAGCGGCCCGCCAAGAGCTCGTTGTTTGCTAGTTTTTTTATGAAAAAGGATTTTCATTTTTTAGATTTGTTTGACTAGCAATTGACTATGAAAAAATAGGTTAAGTTTAGACTTTACGGAACGGTAAGGATGACTGGTATGACGGCCTAATCAGGACACGGGAAAAGGAGTTCCTGGCCCCCCTAACATACGTGACCTTGCGATAAATTTCGGGAAGGATCAAAATTCCATGACCTAATCCTCATATAAAATTAAATTATATTCTCAACCTTAGCCCTAGCCCTACCCTAAAACAAAACACTACACATAACATGAACCCGAACCTTAACCGTTAACATACTCCTGACCCTAACCCTAGGTTTGACCTTAAGCATCTCCCTAAGCCTCATCTTAATTCTAAAACTTTGTTCCCCGGAATTTGGCGCATGCATGCATTGCAGGTGGTTCATATGTGTCCTGATTAGGCGGCCACACAATTCCTCCTCACCGATAGCAGTTCTGAAAAGCCGTGATCAAAAATTTGAGTAGATAGTTCGGTAAACATTCGGTTTTATTATTTTTGTTTATGAAGTGATTTGAGGCTGAGAAAGTTTTTTACTAAAGGAGAATGCGTCACAAGTTTGTTGTGTAGGAGGAAAATAAGCGAGAGTTGGATAAAATGGGACGTTTCAGGATACATAAGTAATTAAGCACACAATACTTGTCGGCGGAAGGGTAACAACGTGAGTCGTTAGCTAATATTTTCATTCTTGATACCTATGACAGTAGAACAATGCCTGGAATTACTACAGGTGGACTCAAGTGATGCAAAAGCTCACAGGGCGACAATTGTATTCAGCATAGACTTAAAAGCATCTGTATTTGCCTCTTAGGGCAAAGGAAGTCGGCCTTCATAAAAAAAGGATAGAAAAAGTTCATTTTTTAGTAGAGAAATGATTGGAAAACGCCTTTTATTTACTCAGGCGTATATTGATTGCCAACTATCATTCTGGATAACGATTAACTTTTTCGATGAGTTCATATTTTCAGAAGAGCCAACGAAAGGCGGCCCAGGTGGTCATATTGGAAAACAACTTACCCCTGAGAACACACTGGGTCGACAGCAAAGTGCAGTAACTGCGGGCGCTTGAGATAGAGCGACTGATCTGACCATCGGAAGCTGTTCATTGATATCGTAGAGGAAACCTGCGGTTATAAGGACAACCACCCCACCTCAAACGAGCACGATAAAGTTGCTGGATAAGGATCCTGTTTAGTCCTCAAAGGTGGTATGATTCTGATTTAGCTTCCAGCTAATATTTATTCGCCGGACGGCTCGAATTCATACCTGAAGAGGTCATCAGAGACAGAAGCTGAGATGCGTTTACTGATGCTCTCTATGAAGATGGGTTCGAGCATAAATTAGAAACGACAGCCGAATAATTTTTTTGTTCAACCGATCGCACCTAATTCTCCTCAAGGTTCTTCTCAATGTTGTATTTTAGAATTGTTTATTATTTTCTTGTTGTATTATGCTTTTTGCCTCAAATAGTGTACCTGCTATGGCGCCTTTTTTGCCTATTTTTTTGATAAATTACATTGTTCCTTAGCTCATTAATAATTACTTACAAACCAAGCTATGTCTTTTTGTAGAACGGTCATTTCTTTACGACAGTGTAGCTGCCGAAGATTTAGAAGTGTTGTGTGCAAATTTATGGCCTTCCATCCGTTAATTCATGAATTTTATGTGTGCAGAAAGGCGTGTTGCCTAGGAAAACCGAGTGTGGATGACCCTAAATGAGCATCACCGATAAATTGAACAAAAAATTGCCTGTAGGCATTATTACCTCTATCAAGGGCAGAAATTTAAAAGTGTTACTAAGTTATGTTTGTAAAATATGAAAACGTTCACAGTCTTTGAAAAAAATATCGCATACGCATCTTATCTAACTTTAATAAGATACCGGAAAAACCAGATTTTAAAGTCTTTTGTTTAAGTATGTTGGTTTATAATAGTGGCTAATACTATAGACACACGAATAAATGCGCGTCTTTTTTAAAATAAGAAACCTCTGCAACATGAGAAAAGGGCCTTTTGTGGAAGGTTTAAGCAAAATGCACAAAGTACGAGGGGTTCCAAACTGATCACTAGCCTTCACTCCTCATGCTTGCTTGCGTTCTACAGTCTGCTATCCAGCGGGTGGAAAATGCCGAAATTCACGAATGATTGATAATCACTCGCAAAGAGGCATCAACGCGTGTATCAACGCCTTAAAATATTAACTCAACAACCTTAGCGAATTTAAAATTTAAAGAAAATGTTAAAATTATTATTGCTATGTTGAGAAATACAAACTTTTAAAAAAACTAAAAGTTCTAAAAACGTGCAAATTCCCTGAAAATGTGACAAATAAATTTAAGTATAACGGCCAGGTGCCAGCGGTAGCAAACCTATTTTTGTCAAATTTCCTTATTAATATTTCTGATATTGGATTTACTGAAGTAGTGAGCTTTTGGATATTCGTTCTAATGGAGATGGGCGTTTGCGTTATATTTATAGATTCACTCGAGCAAGAAAACCCATTACTGAGAAAAATAAACGTCCAAAGCAAAATCTAACAAGTATTTTGCCTAAGAGCAATATAAAGACTTTAGCAATCTGCACAAAATACTTTTTCAACGATGAGTTAATTTTTTTTTTGAAAAACAGTGTGATTTCTTAAATTTGCCTACCTCTGGTTTGCACTGAACACAGTTCATGTTTTCCAGATGGATTTGAAATTTATTTGAAATTATTCTTACTTTAATTACTATTTTTATAGCGCAATTTTATTTTTTTTATAATACAATAAACAAAAACTTTGTACTTTGCTCCGTAATATTAAACAGCATAGAAAATTTCTTGGATGTTCGGCGACCTCCGATTTCACCCAAATCCCGCCTGATTTCCCTCAATCTATAAGATTTAATATGTTGTGTTTTCCTAGTAAAAGACCTTTGGAGCCTCAAATCCAATCAACAAATGTACGCTAAATTACAAAACTCAAATTTTGCTCACACCGCGTGGGTTAACGCCCCTACCATATATTTTCCAGATATGCATGCATCTTCGCACTAAGCTAAGTTTTCTCCTAGAGAAAATGATCTCTAGTTTAAAATTTGGATACTGGTTTCAGATTTCGTGCTCGGGCGCATTATCAAAGTACTCAATTAGTTTAATTTTGTCCCAATATTTTCTGTTTGCCTAAAGTATATGCAAATGATCGGGCGTTCTAAAGCCCTTAGACGCGATGAATTCTTGACCTCTATGACGAACACTTAATTTGCTAGCACCTGCAACGTTCAATGAAATTCATAAAGTATTCGGTCATAAAAGATGCCTAGGTACGACTATAGGATTATTTATCATGCAACATGATATAGCAGTTACGTCAGGAATGTCGCTTTTGAAGGAGCTTTCTTCCATTCATCTGCGAAAACTACTCAATTATAAAACTACTAGTTAATAAGTATGATTTTTCATATTTATTTTTAGTACCCTTATAAATTAAATTAGATGGTAAAGGAAATCTGCATAAAATTCGTCTCTTATATAAGTCTTTGGTAAAAATTACGTAGTCTTTTTATTTTATACTTAATACAAAGGTGGTTTTTCGCTTTTTAAAAAATATTTCCCATTCCCGAATATTTATAAAACCTACCTGATGTTAAACTTGCATTCGTGGTTTCCAAACTACATACTGAATATTTCCTGTATACGATGATCATAAATTAAGAATTAAACATAGAGATCTTACCAGTGGTATTACAAATGGAAATGTTCGGTGCTTTAAGAATGGCATTTCACAGCCCGTGATAGCCAAGATATCTGCATGACAAATAATATTGCAAAACTACCGAAGTTATCGTTTTTTAGTCGTAAACAATTTTGTGGGACTTCGGTATCGATTTCATGAAAAAGACCATCTAATCGATTGACTTTCCAAAGTTGACGAAAGGTGAAACAAACTATGTTTGATTGAATTACAAGGGAAAAGGGCAAAGAATGGGATAAGGGGAACGTCTGGCGTGATCACTCGGTTCACCTCGATTGTAGAGAAAACCTATGTACTGAGAAGTTTATATACTTTTGCCCTTCAGAGGTGGTTATCTGACCGAAAGCTCTCGAATATATGTTTTTATCAGACGTGAAGAATTTTATTGATCCAAGTATCGATTATTTTGCATAGTTCACTAACTGGCGTTCCACCGTGATAGGAAGACAACTGGCGTTTTTTACATTGTGTCAGCGGAATTATCAAACGTGTCAGAAATGAGTGAAAAGTTAGTTTGGTTGGTTCTAAGTTAATTTGCTAGTAAATTATGCGTGGACAGTCTGCCTACTCTATCAGGATTGGTAGATGTGAGGCCTTGCAATAGGTTGGGGTTAATCGTACGAACCACGGGTTGGGATCCGTATCTCTAGCGGTTTATAAAGTTGGCTGCACGCAACTCTTGACCTTGCTGTCGTGTAATCGATGTCAAAAAAGCTCGTTGAGGTTTTCCAATGCACCAAGGAATACTAGATCAGCTTCAATGAAATAAAATTCTACGCTTCGAAAAATACTATCCGATAAGAAAAAAAGAACCTCTTTGGATTCAACTCTATTCGACTTTTCGATGGATGGCATTATCCAAAGAAGAAGAAGAAGACGAAGAAGAAGAAGAAGAAGAAGAAGAAGAAGAAGAAGAAGAAGAAGCGATCAATGGAACATGAAGAAATCAGAGTTGGTTAGAAATGAATACTCAATGAGCCTGAATTTTACAGTTTTTAAAATAAGATGCAAAATTCCCATTTAATGCATCTGTTCAAGTTGTCAGTATCATTTGGCTTTGAAAACTACTTCTAATTATGCGATTGACTTAGACCCTGAAATGACTGTTTAAATAACATCGTATCTGTATGGTTATTGGTGCTATTTATGGAGTATTCAACGTCGTCCATATAAATCGCAAATCTTCTGAGATATTTTTGGGAAATTTTAATATTACAGAGGAATACAAGAATTGTTTCTGCCTGGGAGGTGCACAGCATGAAGGCTTAAAGCCATAGACGAAATTGTGACGGTAGGTTGAGTTCCAAATTACTCGCTTATGTCCGAGTATTTTTTTAAAATAAAACCTACCCAATCTGTGAGCATAAAATTTATACAAAACGTCCAAAGGTATTTTCTTTTTAATATATTTTGGTTTAGAAAGGCATTAGAAAACAATAGAAAAACGTTATGCTACATAGGAAGGCATTTTTAACGAGTATTCTTGTGTACTTCTAGGAATAAAGACGTGTATAGGAACACCAATATCCTGACACAGTCAATTTTATACTGTGATGTTGGTGCCTGACGATCGCTATTCTATTCGAGAGGGAATTTATGAAGTTCAGTCTGTGTTTCGCATACCGTGCTCCAAGCACAGGTGACAGGTGAAAGCTTAGTCACATGGTTAGTTGATTCAATTTCGATGCACAAAGTGGCCCTTATTTTCTTATCCATTTTGGACTTGAACCGAAAAAGAATAATTCCGGCACCGCAAACTCATCCCCGTGGCATTACGTCTGAAACCTATAATATCGTTTTGAGATACAACCATAAACGTGAAGAATGGAATGCTAACAGAGACGACGGAAACTGAGATAGCCATTTCTGCAATCATCAGCCAGCCATACCCAACGTCGGGTATTGCAAAACCTGAGGCTTGAACCGGTGATCTGTGGATTAGAAGCAGGACACAAACCATTGAGCCACGGGCTCATTGTCCAGTCTGTCGGCAGCTAGTATATCATCAGCAGCAGTGGGCGCTCACCGGTCGTTTTACGGAACACAATCGTCGCGCTCCGTCTTGCGGTTCACACCCAGCGCTCACTCTCAGATCAGATTACAGAGAGTGTTCATCCTGGTGTGCTTGGGTTCAACTTAGAACTATCGTAGGCGATCACACAGCGACCAGTAGAAAGAAATACAGGTAAAGTGGAAGGCGTTTGAGATGTCCACCTACTGCCTGCCACAAATTCACCCTCCACGTTAAAACAGCTAGGTAATGCAATCCGAACCCTCTGCCATATCCCTTTATTACGATGACTATTCGCTGTTATTTCTTGAAACTCCCCATGAGAACACATTTGCGAGCAAATTCACATACAGATATCGTATCGCCGGCTCTCTGCAATCTAAATGGTCAGAAGGGTAAAGCAGATTTTAAGAAAATGTTAGTCAAAGACCTCTTCTGTGTTTTGATACGAAAGTATTACTTAGGTAGGAATATAATACTGATGATCGAAAGCATTTTCCGACCACTTTTATAAACCAAACTTGGTTAAATTAGCTATATTAGCAGCAAGACGTTTCCCATTCATACCTAAAAATTTTTTTTAATTTAAAATATTCATAATTGCGTGATCATAGAAGAGTAGAAAATTTCCATTCATACGACATCCTATGTGCATTTTCGAATGATGCTTACAGTGATTGACTAATTTCATGCAAAGTTTACCGAAATTCTTAAATGCGTTTACGATTATGAATGGATTATCTAAGGGGAAATGTATTATTTACCACCGTACATCTTAATGCGAAGATATTGCTGACATGGAAGATGCCGTTGTTTGAATGCACTACCTCTTTGCCGCCTGCAATAAACCTGACATGGTAGTAAATTGACTATTTAAGTAGCATGTATTTTTCTGTTGTCCTTTTTCTGTTATATATTCAAGTATGATTTATAGGAAACATGCACAAAATATCCTTTATTTTACTTTTTGTAGGTAATCATTCCATTATTTTTTATACCCGAAGAAGAGCTTTCTTTTGGTCTTGAACAACCGTTCGTTTAGTATGGTTTCTCGTTAAGTATAACATACGGTGCACATTCATTGTAAGCTTTTTGAAAACTATACGGCATCCTTTTTATGGCTTCCTTTACCCGTAAGGCATTCAGCTTGTAGACTGGAAACCCCTAAACGTAAATGTCATGTCAGATCGGACTCAAAATTATTCGAGCATTGAAAAAGTGTTCTAAAGCCTAAGTATGCCCTTTCTTTGATATAACTTATGCCGAAGAAGTCATTATCTACAAACTGACTGCAATAATAAATACTTTTGCACCCGTTATGTATAAAATATATGCTAAAAGAGCATACCAATTACAAAAGCAGTCATTTTTTACCAATTACGTCTTTAACAGGTGACCGGAAAGTGGTGCATTCAAAAGGTGACATTTTGTCGGTTCCGTAGGTTGTACAATAGCTAATATTACAATCCCACTTAATTACTCTTTTCAAAGCATAAGTGCACTTCGAGATTTGGATCACTTTGCTTAGAGTGATCACTCAGGCTAGGAATTATATGACACGGCCTAGGTTCATCGGAATGTTTTATGAGCCCCATTTTATTCCTTCTAATTTTCTTTACAGGGAAAATACGCCGCGTGCAGTTTGTGGATGCTAAGCATGAATGCAACAGCAGCTACTGTCCAACATTATTGGAAAAGTAAACAATGTTATATTCCGGGATAACATTTTTTTGCAGACTGGAAGTTTAAGAAGGCGTAAAATGTATTTTTGTGTTCTTTTCGATAAAATATACTTGACTATATGAAGACATGTAAAGTCACTTGGAAACTTCATACTACTCCATCACCTCCATTTTTACGGAGTATGGTTTTAAAAGACGGTCAACAAGTGGCTCATTCAAAGGCCGGCTTGGATGAATTATCTTTTACCTTAACAATTATTTTTAATCGAGCACGCATTTTAGAGGATAGGTAACATGCTGTACATTTCGAATTGCGAACACCAGTTGGCGAGCATGCGTGTGTTTTCGATAAATTCTCATCGCTACACTATATTACTAGGGGAAAGGTTTATAAGGTGGAGCCTGTCAGCAATGATGTTCGTATTATCACACAGGGGCGGCGTATGAATACGAGAGCGGGATGACTGACAGTGGGCTTGGTGGCATTTAAGGTAAAACTGTTCCAGGGGAGCTGGAAGGAGCGCGTGCAGTGACGCGATCAAAAATCAGCAGTTTCAAAACTAGAGTTTCTACCAGAAAGCACAGTAGAACGCTGGGGAACACATGGATTAGTCGTACCCTTCGAATTTGCAGCTGTTTACTGCAGCAGCAAAGTATCCTCAAAGCACGTGTCTGTGTTTCTAGCTAGCACCTGTGCTGCTAGTACTGGCTACCATGCAACTTACAGCATAAAATGTTAAGCGAAATTGTGAAATGTATTTTTGATCAAAGACAATTAAGTAAGATTGTCGCAGTAGGCTGCTGGCTTTTCAAAGAGCGTCTTTCTGACCACCCGCAAAACGTTTACTCTGTTGTAAATGGCTGCTTAAGTAGTATGCAATTTTCTCATTGATTTTAAAGGCTCTTAATAATTCAAATATATTTTACAAAAAGCACGCACCAAAATATTATTTATCGCACTCGTTTGATTAAAAATAACGTACTGTTTAAATTTTATACTTTTAGGAAGGGTATCTATTGGTTTTAAAAAGTTTCTTTTTATGAGATTTTTAAAGACCTTAAACTTATTATCCGTAAAAAATCGTATCCGTCAATTTATTAATGTGGCAAACAATGCATACAACATGATTCAAATCCATTAGAACATTTAATTAGAACTGTGTGATCCCTTTTTCATATTTAGAGAAATTTGTGAATTTTCCTTACACAGAATGCATACGCCATGTAATTTGGAAACCTTGGGGTCAAGTTTAACGGCCGGTGGGCTTTAATATGATTGAGCGATCAGGAATTTTTTAAAACCCAAATATACCCCTTTATTGGTATAAAATTTGAAGAAGACTCAATTTTCTATCATACTAGTACAAAGAATTAATATTTAAGTGCGTGTTTTCTGTAAAATATATCTATCTGAATTAATAAGAGCATTGAAAATCAATGAGAAAACTTGTTGTATTACAGTAGCATTTTTTATAGAGTATAGTTTTTGTGGGTGATCAGAAAGAAACTCTTTGAAAAGTTGGCATCCTACTGCGACTGAAATTTCTTGGGATAAGGCCGCACGATAATCAATGCCATGAACCTACTTAAGTGATTCGTTTAAATTGAAACCACATAACACAATTTCTCTTAAAATTTCATGATATAGAGAATCTGTTGTATGTATATACTACTACTAATACTACTATATACTACTACTACTTCTACTACTACTACTACTGGCTGATGGAATTCGGCCCATCAAGCTTAATTCGGACTAATAAACTTCAAATCAGCGATAAATTGCTGAGGCAATAAAATGTAGCAACATATTTGCCGGAAAATATTGGGCTGTGAAGCCCTTTTGTCAAAAAACGTAGGCTCTCTCAGATAAAAAAGTTGCACGGACGACCAATCTGCATGGTCCAATCTGCAGGTGAAAAGAGAACTCAGCCAGTTGGAAATCTTACTGGAGCGCATAACTAATGGTGAATCGAAAGAGAAATGCCCGTTTAACTACCAACAAACCAGCCAGGATTCGAACAAAGAACTACTATGGATTTAAACGACGACTTGGTGAGCAAACGCGCTGCTTCCGATAACTTCTCTTCAGGCCAGTACAGTTATAGGGAAACGTTGGAACGTAGTAGAAATTTAAAACATCAAATCGATAATATTCGTCCGTTTGTGTGGGTTGTCTGAGAGGTGTGCATAGGGGGAGGATGATAAGAAATAGTGTGATAGGCGACAGTGAGTGTTTGGGAGAGCAGTTATAGGGGAAGAGAGAGGACAGAGATGGCGTGGGAGAATGCATGCAGTTGTGCGGCCGTTGGCCAAGCTAAGCGCGGAGCTTGTACTAGGTTCTTTTGTTCGCACAAGACCGTCTTCTTCAACCTAATGACAGTCGCTGCTGCTGCTGCTAGTAGAAGTTGACCCAGTGGCTTAGGGTAGTTTGGTAGGACCTTATAAATTACACGGAAAGCTTCGCTGGGGTCCACACTATATCCGGTGTAAACAAGATGTGCAAGGATGGCGCTTTTTATGCTCTTGACTTCCCCTTTGTTCAGCCATGCTGGGAGGTGTTCTCTTATTCTTTTGGATAGGCGCCGACTCGTGTGACCAATATAACCTGCTCCACAGGAGCAAGTCAATGAGTAAATGCACATGGAGGTGGTCTGAGCTGGCAACCTATCCTTACCTTCGCATTTAAGGATAAGTTTAGGGTTGTGTTTAAGGTAAGGGTTAAGGTCCAAGTTGGGGTTAGGGTCAAGAATATGTAAAGGAGTAAGTTTTGGGTTTGTGTTTATTTTATGATAAAAAGGGCTAGGGTAGAGATAAAGATTAGAGTTTAGCTTAATTTGAGGGTAAATGTCAGGGTTTAGCACGTAAATTTTTATCTTTTGTACAATTTATTACAGTGGCACCTATTTTAAGTGCGTGGGATGTTCCAATTCCCGTTTCCCGATGAAACAGCTATATAAGCCATCCTTACCCAATTGCAAAAACGAGTTAGCATGAACAGAATCTGCGCTTAATTCATAAAATATCTCATGAGAAATTCGAATGAGAATATTTTCAGCTGCACGTATGAAATATACTCAGAAAAAAAGACTGCTTATGTAATATGTATTTCTTTTAAAATAGTCTCAATATTTCCGAGAATTCTTTCACACAAAGGGCATTTTCTTTCAGCAGAGTTTGGATTTTAATGGTCTCGCATTTGGGTTTCTATCTTCTGAGGTACGTGGCAAGACTTCTGACTGCATGAATAACTCAGTTTTCGTGCGTAAGAGAAGCGTGATGACCCAATTCCAAATCTGTTCACTACTTTGCTCACGTGGCACGTGCGGACCACTTGTAAGCAGAAGCCTCGATTTTGTATTTAATCAGTTTTCGAATTCTTGAGCTACGAGAGTCATTTTGTCTTGGCGCCTCAAGACACAAAGAGGTGTCATGAGATCGGATGATGAAACCATCAGCCTCAAAGGCAGTTAATAAGATTCGGGACTTGGTTGATCTGATAGGTTCACGCGATACCAAACCGGGTCCAAATCTCATGGTTCCCGACTTTTACTTGAGGTAATGAGAGCTGATGACGACACATGAGTCAAACATCTTTGGTATCTATCTTGAATGGCTGAAATATGCAAGAATCAGCGGTTGAAAGGTCCCATCCTCAATGTTAAATGAAAACATACCGGGGAGGTAAAACCGTCCTATCGGTTTTTCTCATAGCGAGTTGAAAACCAAGGAAAAATCAATCTACTCGTTGAACGAACTATCGCTAGGGCGTATACCTGCTGCGGTTGGTGTGAAGACTGCGTTTCTGTTGGAGTGGTACGAAACTGCTAAAGTTCGTATATTGCCCAGACCAGGTTTTCTTTCGATAAACTCTCCTTCGGATGCTGCCGTCAGGTCTTCTGCTTAGAAAGACATCTAAGAAAGGGAGTGAACCTGCTCTTTCCATCTCCAACGTGAATTTGGTCGACGAATGTGCTTGGTTAATAGTGTTTAAGAGTTCGCCTACATTTGTTTCTTCTGTGGCAATTGCAAAGATGTCGTTGACTTATCGGCCGTAGTGTCTTAGCTTATTGATCTGTCCGCTTAGCTGAAATGTCTCCAGCTTGCCCGTAAGGATATCGGCTAGAAGAGGTCCAAGTGGCGAGTCCACAGCAACGCCTTCTATTTGTCTGTATAGCTGGTTTTTAAAAATGAACTGCATATTTAACGTGCATCTTAGTAATAATTCTTTCAGTGCATTTGTCGGTATTCCTATTTCTTGCTCACTGGTCAATAGGAATTCACGGATGTAATCGACTGTCTCAGTAACAGCGACGTTTGTAAAAAGTTATGAGACGGCCAAAGATAGCATCCTCGTTCCGTTTAAGTTAAGGTCGTTGAAATTTTCAATAAATTCTTAAGGTATCTCGGTAGCTGCGTGGTGCTAGCTGACATTGTATAGGCTTTATTTTCTCTGCTAACCACTTTGCTATGGCATGATAAGGAGAGTTTGGCATGTCTAAAATCGGACGAAGTGGCAAGCCTTCTTTGTGGATCTTCGGTAGACCATAGAGTCGAGGGATGTGGTCTGAGGCCTTCGAATTCACGGTCATAATTTCTAGGCCTGTAACCGCTTGATATCTCCAAAGTCGTTTCCCGCCGGCGAAAACCAATAAGGTTGCCGAGAAGCATCAAATGAAAAACCCACCGAACTAGCGAGAGAACCGAGAATTGGAGGGGTATATGGACCAGTGACAGCGATTCACCAACAACTCGTGTATTCAGTGCATTATTTATTTGATTGAATGGAATTACCTCAAAGTCAGCTGTCACGACAAAATCGGTAAACAAGTTCAGAAGATGATCCAAGAGCAAGAATATGTGCAAGAGCGAAAGCTCAAACCTTATCTGGTGGTTGTCTGTCCATCCTCTTCGGCCTCGGCATCACACTCGCTGACTTGACGCTTTTTAAGCAATGAAAGAACGTGACTTCACACCAACCGCAGCAGGTATACGCCCTAGCGATAGTTCGTTCAACGAGTAGATTGATTTTTCCTTGGTTTTCAACTCGCTATGAGAAAAACCGATAGGACGGTTTTACCTCCCCGGTATGTTTTCATTTAACATTGAGGATGGGACCTTTCAACCGCTGATTCTTGCATATTTCAGCCATTCAAGATAGATACCAAAGATGTTTGACTCATGTGTCGTCATCAGCTCTCATTACCTCAAGTAAAAGTCGGGAACCATGAGATTTGGACCCGGTTTGGTATCACGTGAACCTATCAGATCAACCAAGTCCCGAATCTTATTAACTGCCTTTGAGGCTGATGGTTTCATCATCCGATCTCATGACACCTCTTTGTGTCTTGAGGCGCCAAGACAAAATGACTCTCGAAGCTCAAGAATTCGAAAACTGATTAAATACAAAATCGAGGCTTCTGCTTACAAGTGGTCCGCACGTGCCACGTGAGCAAAGTAGTGAACAGATTTGGAATTGGGTCGTCTCGCTTCTCTTACGCACGAAAACTGAGTTATTCATGCAGTCAGAAGTCTTGCCACGTACCTCAGAAGATAGAAACCCAAATGCGAGACCATTAAAATCCAAACTCTGCTGAAAGAAAATGCCCTTTGTGTGAAAGAATTCTCTGAAATATTGAAAACCATTTTAAAAGAAATACATATTACATAAGAAGTCTTTTTTTCTGAGTATATTTCATACGTGCAGCTGAAAATATTCTCATTCGAATTTCTCATGAGATATTTTATGAATTTAAGCGCAGATTCTGTTCATGCTAACTCGTTTTTGCAATTGGGTAAGGATGGCTTGTATGGCTGTTTCATCGGGAAACGGGAATTAGAACGTCCCACGCACTTAAAATAGGTGCCACTGTAATAAATTGTACAAAAGATAAAAATTTACGTGCTAAACCCTGACATTTACCCTCAAATTAAGCTAAACTCTAATCTTTATCTCTACCCTAGCCCTAATTTTATCATAAAATAAACACAAACCCAAAACTTACTCCTTTACATATTCTTGACCCTAACCCCAACTTGGACCTTAACCCTTACCTTAAAACCAACCCTAAACTTATCCTTAAATGCGAAGGTAAGGATAGTTTGCCGGCTCAGACCACCTCCATGTGCATTTACTCATTTACTTGCTTCTGTGGAGCAGGTTATATTGGTCGCACGCGTTGGCGCCTATCCAAAAGAATAAGAGAACATATCCCAGCATGGCTGAACAAAGGGGAAGTAAAGAGCATAAAAGCGCCATCCTTGCACATCTTGTTTACACCGGATATAGTGTGGACCCCAGCGAAGCTTTCCGTGTAATTTATAAGGTCCTACCAACCTTCCCCAAGCCACTGGGTGAACTTCTACTAGCAGCAGCAGCAGCGACTGTCATTAGGTTGAAGAAGACGGTCTTGTGCGAACAAAAGAACCTCGTACAAGCTCCGCGCTAAACTTGGACAACGGCCGCTTAACTGCATGCATTCTCCCACGCCTTCTCTATCCTTCCCTTTCCCTGGAACGGCTCTTCCAAACACTCATTTCCGCTTATCATACTGTTTCTTATCAACCTCCCCCTGTGCACACCTCTCAGACAACCCACACAAACGGACGAATATTATCGATTTGATGTTTTAAACTTCTACTACGTTCCAACGTTTCCCTGTAACTGTACCAGCCTAAAGAGAAGTTATCGAAAGCAGCGCGTAGGCTCGCAAGTCATCTTTTGAATTTTTCAATGGGAATTTTCGCAAATCTCAACCCAAGTTCCTAGAATTGGGCGCATAACTACATGCATTGCGGGCGGTTCCTATTCCCGAGTCCTGATTAAGCGGACATACAAGTTATCCTTACGTGCAACTGTACCGAAGTAATTTTGCCTATTTGAAAACGTATTGAAAAAATGTTAGTTTTTCATGCTAAACAGATCGGACTTCACTCTCGACTAGGGGGAGCTTTTGACCCAATCAGATGATCGGATTTCACACGAGCCGCAAGCAATGTGGTGCTCAACCCATGACTCAATCAACAGGCATATCGATTTGCCACTGGCTTGCCGATTGCTAGGAGAAAAAATTAATAGGCAGGCTGAAGGTCACTCGCGGAGGAGATATTTTCTTTTCAACTATTCCAATGCTTTTATTTTGCCTTGAAACTTGATTCCGGTGAGATTTCGACGCACCTGCTAAATACCGTGCGGGACCCGGGAGTTGTCTTTCAAAATCTTGGGTTTAGATACTTCCATAATTAAAGTAAATACCGAAGATGTGAGGCTAATACAGCTCCGTTTTCGCGACTACTTAATGGAACTCGCCTCTTCCTTTCTATTAGACGATATGAGGCTTAGGTACCTTCAAAACCTCAACCGGAGTTTGGGAGGACATGATATTGGAACCTGGGTCAGTATCTCCTCTTCCAGCTAAGTATAGTTTGTGGAGGAAAATAATCAATCAAAAATTGACTTGTTTTTATATCTAGATTAAGGTGGATTGTGTATTTTGTTTATTCATCTTGCGAAATCTCCTGTGCAATAGTTCACAGTTGGAAACGAGTCGAAAGTGTTAGACACTGTTTGATAAATGATGAATTCCTTGGCGTTTTAAATTCTTCTGTGGAACTGTGTTTTTAGTGTCCACAAATACAAAACTACATTTGAAGTTTACGAGGGAAAGATTCAATTTATCCCTATTGAACTTTCAGACCTCTAAGTTAGCTAGCGAAAACTTACTTAACTTAATTCTGTCCTACTAACTCGTTGAAGAATTTTTAAAACTTAACTGTCATGATTTATGAGGAAAATGACCTCAAAGTATCCCCCTGTGGTATATACTACCTGCCGGAGTGCTGACAGTGAGCAGTGCCTTGCAATATGGCATATATCCTGAAAAAATGCTAATTTTCCATTTAGTTAACAAAGTCCAGCTAAACCTTTAGACGTTGTTTTGACATATTCCTTACTACTTTATTATACTCAATGACCGATTTCATGAAATTAGCACCGGAATTCTTAAATGAATTTTCATGTAGGAAGGATTACTTCATTGTTTTTTTTAATATCGACCATCATGCGTCATAATTTCATGATATGTTGTTCATATCAGGATGTCGAGTTTTTAATGCACTCCTTCCGGGCACTATGTAAAATATGACTTGTTAGGTAGTTTGCCTTTCTATTAATTTTCGATCTCCTTATAATTGCAAATATATTTTATAGAAAACGTCACCAGTATATATTTTTTCATGCACTCCAAATATTCTATTAAAAGGAAGATTTACGTTTCCAAAAAAGGTTGTCATTTCTGGAATCACTTTGAGCCTGAAATAAAATCGAGTTTTCACTTAGAATTTAAAGTCAAAAGCTGATAAAAACGCAAATGCGAGTCCCATGAATTAACTGAGAAGAAGTAGACGTGATCGCCGGGGCAAAATTTTTATTCGCCTGACGTTTCTGTTTTCCGCTCGTACCCATCTTCAGAGACAGCATCATATGTGGGTGATACAGGTGATTCTGTCTCTGCAGATTGGTTAGAGCAGAAAGCAGAAACGCCGGGCGAATAAACTCCTTGTCTCAGTATTCGAGTCTACTTCTTCTTAATCAAAACATTTGTTTGCTTTCAATGTAAGAAATAGCAAAAATCTATCTATGCCGCTGAGAAGATGCCATTCAGAGCTCATAAAAATTTGTACTCGATGTTGACTATTGGTTGTTAGGCGCTCACCGATCGGACTCACACGTCGCGTTCTGCCTGGGGGCTCACTCTTAAGTAATTTTTTCGAGTGTGGTTTTTACACGCGGCCGAAAATTAGTATATTCAAAAGAAGCTCAGGCGTATCCGAAACAGCATGAGATTATGCCGCATGATGATCGATCATACAAACACTGATTAATTAATCGTTCATGCTCCAAAACTTCTCTCAGAATTCCGATTGACATGCCATGAGATCGGTCACTGAGCGTAACTGCTTCATTTTTGTCACATTCGACGCCATCTTTTCCAATTCCACCTCCACACCCTCGTCGTCATCAGCAGCATCATCATCATCATCATCATCATCACCATTCGCCTCCGGTTTGCCATTTTTGCTGGTTGTAAACGCATCTTGAAGTGCCTGCCACTCGTGCTTTTCGCCAACTGTTATATGCCTCGACGGACTTTTGCGTCGCATGTCCTATGTTGCTCTCTCTCTCTCCTATACTTGGGGCTGGAATTTTCGTCGCTGGATCATCGTGCGTCTTGCCCGGTTTCGCATTCGAAGCGTCCGATCAGCAAGTGGGATTTTCGATTCGACTGGACAAGTGCCTTCCTGTCCAGCAAGCCCCGAACCGGCGGGGAGGTGGGGGGGGGGGTGGTGAGGCAGCTCTGGAGTCTTCCGGCATTCGCTCTCTCGCTCCACTGCAGCTCGTATGACAGTTCCATTCGTCCACCCACAGTCCACCCTCCCCGTTGCAGGTAGGGCGACAGCAACGAGGGGGAGGGTGGAGGCGAAATGGAAGCATCACGAGGGGCAGAGCCTAAGTGAACAAAATCTGACGCCACTTTTCCTCGGAAAAATATTTCCTGCCAGGTGACGAGGGGTTTTTTTACCTTTAGAGGGGTTTCTGACCTCTGAAAAGCTGGCATGGCAACGAGAATTTATTTTGCAACGCTTGTTGGAGCCGTTTTTCCTCGATTACACTTGGAATGCGGCGACTAGGCTAAAAAAATGTTTTCCGTCCGGATGGTTTAATGGTAATGCTGTCGTTTGAAAAATTTCCTTTGGGGGTGGATAGGCTGTATCCGCGAACACTATTCGTACTAAAAATTTATCACAAACATCGATTCACGGTAAACATCTGGTTGGCCAGCTGGGGTACATTTTAATCAACTTTTTCGAACACGGAAAAGATCGAAAACGGCACCAAATTACTGTGGCGTGTCAAGGTGGTGTAAAATACCGTTTACTTTAATGCTAGTATACATGCAGCATTCGAGATTCCCTTGGAGGTCTCTTATATGAAGGAATAGTTAAAATCATGGAGAAAAAGGATCACCTTGAATTACTTCGCATTAACAGTTGGGTTTCGTTCTGTCCCATATTTGCCATGTGGATTTGTCTCAGAAGACCATTAAGCAGGCAAAGTAGTTTTGCCCAATTTTAAATTCGTGCGTAGAGGCAGTTACGGATAAGGACTATAAATCTTTGTTGATCACTGAAATGGCAATTGAATCTGTCTCGACTATGGGATTTTTACGGTAACCCATCTTCAGAGATTACGAATAAAGCATAATACGATAACTTTGCAGGCTGAAAATGTAGGGGTCGGGCGAGATGGATTGGAGGTTGTCCTTGACAGTCAGTCGTGTTCCCAAAATGCGGTAGTTGTAGTCTCACATAAAAGTATGTCAATATGAGCACTTTATGCAATGTTTTGACCCACCAGAGTGTAATCACAGTTGGGTCAAGTTTCCCACCCAGCTTCTGAACGTATGGAATCGACCAAGTCTGATACAGAAAGCTGGCTGGCCAATCAGGATATCCTAAGCAATCAATGAAGAATCCATCAGATGACTGCCAGCCAAAATTAATTTGTAGAGGATTTGACAGATTTCAATAATTCATTTGATCCAAGAGTGAAACAACTCTGTCAAAACCCTCTTATTGCTTAATTGTGCCTGTTAGTCATCTAGGGGATTCTAGATTGATGGCTTAGGACCTCCTGATAGGCCAGTCAGCTTACTGCATCAGACTTGGTGGATTCCAGACGCTTCGCTAGGCTGGGCAGGTAACTTGACCCAAGTGTGATTAAATACACGGTTCACTGTGGGGCCTCGTAGCTCAGTTGGGTAGAGAGTTGGCTGTTCTAAAGCCTTCTCCTTGCTAGCGTGGGTTCGAATCCCAACGAGACCACCAAAATTTTCACAAGTGGGTCAAACGAATTATTTAAATCTGCCAAAATACTCTACTAATTACTTGTGTCTGGTAGTCAGCTAGGGGATTCTAGATTGATCGCTTAGGAACTCCTGATTGGCCAGTCAGCTTAATGCATCAGAATTGGTGGATTCCATTCGCTTCACTAGGCTGGGCAGGTAACTTGACCCAAGTGTGATTAAACTCACGGCTCCCGATGGAGCCTCGTAGCTCAGTTGGGTAGAGCGCTGACTGTACTCAAGCCTTTCCTTTGCTGTCGTGGGCACGAATCCCACCGAGGTTCAGGTGAATATACCATAGACTATATTACCTGCAAATGGATTACAAAAGTGTAATTATTCGCAACGTTTATGTAAGACCATGGATATCGCTTAAGCTTTCAAAGAAAGACTGATGAAAACACAATTTTAGTCAACCTATTGAGAATATGAGGTTTTATAGATGCATGGTGGGCTGAGTGGTCCATTAAGGGCATTCAGACACAGAGAGGCCAAAACACGATGAACTGGGCATGAATCCGACCAGGTTAAGTTAAAAAAAACGGAATTCTGTGATCTGAAGTCCAGTTTTGTCTCTTCGAGTCTAGTTAACGTATTCCGTCTGCGAATTTTGGTGTTTTTCCTTTTGAATTAATGTTCGCTTTTTCATCAAAGATGACCCACCTTCTACCAGGTAAGGCAAGGGGTTGAAGGGGTTAAATCAGAGTTGAGTGGTTTAAATGCGATTTCCGTGAAATGTTCTCCCAAAAATAAACAATCAGCGAATAAGTGGGACAAAATTGACCGAGGCCTGTGTGTGGGAACCATCAGTCCGAGCTTAGCCTCTTCCTTCCTTTAGACTTGAAAACGGTAGCTAATCGACATTATTGCAGTCAAATTCGATCATGACGTATCCTCATGCAGAATAACTTCACCTCAGCACCTACCAGCTAACTTTTGCTCTTAAACACGTGCCTGCGAACAGTTCCGGGTGTCCATTTCCTAAATAAACATGCCACCCCTAGTTCGTGTAGCATACGACAGTTCAATCGTGGATTCCGGTGACGCCTATCATGTCCTCTGCAACATGCTGGACGCAGGAATGGTGATTTGCATGTGAATTAGTTTACAGCGCTAGTGGACGTGCCCAGCATCTGCCACCTTGGTCCAGTTTCATGACCAAGTCCAGGAGACCGGAGGCGGGATAAGGTTCAGCTGAAGAGCTAAATTATCTGTTATGACCCTGCTGGTTTAGTAGAATTCGCACGAAGCGTATGCCTGAACGACCGTTGTTCCCAATCCCAACAAGGCACAGAAAGAGAGAACACGATGCGCCACGAGGAAGTGCATTTAAAACCTGCAAGTGAGCCTCACTGAAACGCTGCTTGAATTTATAATAACCCGTTAATATTGGTTATATTCTGTCCAATCCGCTTCGAGAGGAAGACAGAGACGAGCTGAAGAAAACTCTTGCAGACATGGATCGATAAGATTTGACGAGAGCTTTGTGGCCACAGTCAATGCGGAGAATTGTCGAGCGTCGTTCATGGCGTGCAGCGTGAGAAACGCACGCACGTGCTTTTGTGTGAGATGACTCATCGTGGGAGTGTGAGCATTCCCAGCACTGACGTCACTGTCCCACTCACCCATGCTCACTCGATTTAACCGGACAGTGGCTTCAGCATCGATCTGTGATCACATAAATCACTTTAGAACAAAAACAGTCCTAGCCCTCCATGACCAATATAAATGCACCGTCACTTAAGAAATGCAACGTTAGTGGCGTTGGCCTCCGAATCTGTCCGGGGAGTGGGCGCATCGCTGGTGACGTGCGCGTGAATTAGTTCTCAGGCCGTCGTTGATCGACTGTAGTAGCGTGCGGGTCGTTAGAGCGGGGATCCGTACCGCTGCCCCCTTTTTCTCTTGTTGTGCAAAATCCTGCCCGTGGAAAGGCTGTGACCAGGTGGTGTATGATGGGTTCTGGTGGCACATAGGCCCACTGCCTCTCTTGTTCTGGTGTAAGAATGCGGGTCAAGTGTTTGTTGTGGACCAGAGAGCCTGATGGCACGCTTAGGTGCGGATTTTCGACGTGCCAACCACATGCGCCCTCTCATCTCCGGTCTTCTTGACTTTGTCATTACATAGGTGGGTGAGGAGGGGATGAGTGCGGTAGATGAAGCGAAAGTCTACCGTCACAGTAATATTATCCAACCGCAAGTCATTGCGCTTGCTCCCAGTCTGCCGTGATACCCGCGGTGGGCCGTGTCAAATAATGACGTTGGAACTTTCATTATGGTGGATTTTCATCGCATCTTTTGCACACTCTCCTCATTCATCCACGATTTTCCGATGGCAAGACAATGTCAAGTCGACTGGATATGGGGTTTGAAGCTGTGGCTCTTCGGGGTAAACCACCCGCATATGCTTTCGAGCATTTCACAAGAACGGAGTTCTGGGTCGCAGTCATGCAGGGACATAGGACTGGTGTGATGTTGGAAACGGCTAATTAAAACTAAAAACCTTTCACTTGAGAGTGCAACATCACGTGCGACTAAGTTGAGAACCTTTCGCATAGTCCTACATTTGTGTTTAATGTTTGATAATTTAAAACATGTCTTTGTTTAGCCTGACTTACTCATTATCATTTCAATGGATAAAGTTGATGCAACTTCCATACGATATACACAGAAAGAGCGCACGCATTTTGGTAGCATTGTACAGCCTGGACAGTTAAGCTGTCTATAATTCAAGCTGGCAAGCTGTGTTAGTATTTCCTGCCGTTCATGGCACAGAGACTATCGGCCATTATCCGGAGCTACGAGCATGCAACTCAACTAGATGAACGTCAAGGCGATATATCTGCATGAGTGGTGTTATTCGACAGTTCAGAAGTGATTTTCCACGCCGCGTGGACACAATGCTCAACTATCTGGCATTTTTAAAGCGGAATATGGACACGCCGTTTCGCGTGGGAGCCTCAAACTAGAATCCAGAAAGACGATCGAATAAACGAAAGACCATCGTTAATTTTCACACCTGTCAGCCAAAATGAGGGATATCTAAGATGGTCTTTTTTTAAATTATTTACTCATTGGTTGACAGTTAAAGTTGTTGCATAGTCTCGGCCTTGCAGGGCTTATGATATCGAAAACAGTCCAGTTAAAGTAAATGCTACCATTCTGGGGCTAAGCTCTGTGAGGTACCAAAGTGCGTTCAACATTCAAATAAAGTTGAGTCAGGGTTTAAGTCCCACAGCTACCCTGCCTTCTGTTTGCAGTTGGCGGCATGAGGGTGGCACATATGCTAGATATTCCCCGAGAATACTGAAGAAAGAAAATTAGTAAAAGTACAGAAACTGGTCTCTTTCATGAAATAGCACCAAAAATTCTGAACTTCGTTTTCGAATAGCGTGGAGTTCTAGGATGTTGTTTTAATATCGGTTATCGGGCAGAATAATCTTGAAATCTTTCCCTTACGACAGGCTGCTGGCTATTGAATGAGCTGCTTTTCGGTCGCCTGCAAAATCATAATAAAAATTTATTCTATAGAAAATAAGCATACAGATGCTCCGTGAAATGACACTTCATGGACCTAAAATCCCATAACTATAAACATTTGCCAGCATGAAACATACCCAAGCTTCAGGAATATATTTTGCACACATTTTCCATAAAAAGATTTTTGAATAAATAAAGGCATGGAAAACATTCAGAATAATTTATATTACTGAGTAACTCTGAATTAGTGCAACAGGGATAGGTTGCAAAAAATCGACGGACAAACCATCAGTTATCATTTCCAATGCTCAACCGTGGGATCATTGTCAATAGAGAGAATAACCTGAGCCTTATCAGGAATGACAGTCAGGTTGCTATGGCTACTTCAAAATGCGGCCTTTACGAGACTCGTGGAAATGAGATCGAATTAGTCCTTACAGGAATTGGCCTGGTGCATGTTGTGGGAACCACGTCGTGTTTGACACGCGTAGACAGGCTGCTTAGCCTTTTGAGCTGCCATGTCCGCAGTAGATGCAGCTAACGCCTGCCTCCCCAATTTAGTAATTGATGCACAAGTTACCAGTTCTGCACTTACTCCATGCAGCACGCGATGAATGCGAAGGTCAAACTGTTCGATATAAGTATGCTTGCAATAACTGCACCAAAATCTCCACAACCAATGTATAAGGTATAAATGTCCAAAATTCTTTATAATTCGATGACTATGCCTTCTTCCCCGGAGGATTTTCAAACATGAATACCGTAAGGGACATGGCATGTTCGGCCATATATTAAGGAAGTTTCGAAAATGGCCCGACACATTGCTGCGAAAGTAAATGTTGGCATTGCAGTGGCGTTATGAAAATCAACGATCGATTCCATCCCAAAGAGCAGGCTAAGGCAGTGAACCGTATATCCTGGCGAGACTTTCCTCGTGACTACGCATGCTCTTATCGCGAATAAGCTAGACCTGCGGTTACGCGACGGATCATCATGACTGACCGCCCATTTCTTTGAAGTGGACCATGAATTCAAAACAGTAGTCACCAAAATAATCGCCACACTGAACATCGGAGAATCAATTCAATTCTAGGCTGTGGGTGAGAACTCAGGCAAGCGCTGTTTTGACCTGCGTTGGCATACGGAGTCCTGCGCAGGCACCTCTAGATTTGTTTCGCTCAACTTTGAGTCGCCAATATCTCCAGTCAGCTCTAAGGATGGACTCCTGCACGAGTTCAAAAGTTAAAACAATAAACTTATCGTTCCGGTTTCCGACCCATCTTCCTACTTTTCCTAATGATTTAATTAATACGCATAATTATAACAGAGAATAGTGGCTAACAAATACAAGATATAATGAAGTGGGCATTTAAAATGCACTTGCAATCACTAGCTAGCAATGTCGGCAGAAGTGCAACGCTGTCAACCCCCACAACGCGATGGCGGGGATGTGTCTATGGTCAGGACTGCCAAGACGAAATTTGGCCGCCTGCCAAAGGTCACGTGGTTCAGCTCAGGAGAAGAGACATCCCCCCGAAAATACGCCTCATTTAGAGAACGCGATGGGAGCGTTGGTAAACAGTCCTGCAGCGCAAACAGTTCATTACTCTCGTCTTTTCCTGTTGGCTGCAGACAACTCATTTGACACCCCTCAATTTGATTGTCATATGGCAATAAGTGCGCAAACACACAAACAAGACTGAAGCACAGCGACTTGGAATGGGAAAATCTCATCGTGGATTGGCTAATACTGCTAATTTACAGCAACGAAGATTTACAGAGTATCTTCTGTCGCGGTTTTACAAAGGTTGAATAATCTGCTAACATTTCAGGATGTGACAGTGAGCATTCACAGACCAAAGGCCCCATAACCACACAGAGGTTGTGCGCATTTACGTTACACGGTCTTGCAAATTTCTTAATTGTATATACATTTTACAAACCAAAAGGTACATTTTTTCAAGTATAACTTGTAAAACAGATGCAAGTTTCTACTAAGGGGATACAAAAACTATATTTTGCATATTTTATCTCGAATATATAATTGAATTTATAAGGACATATAAATTTCCTTTTCACTTAAATAACCCTTCTTCCTCAAATATGCCTTTTGGGAATTCGGGTAAAATTTCTTAATTTAGGCTACTACTACGCTTTCTCCATCATTAATTGTGGGGCCTGTAGAGTAATAGTCGCAACAGCAGAACAGAAGAAAGTGGCATCATATAAAGGAGCTGAATTGTCAAAGAAGAGGGAAGGATTATCATCTTGTCCTGAGGTCAAGAGGCTGGAACAACAATGTCATTTGGATGTGCGATATTCAGTTTGAGCTCGAGGAAAAGCCGTCTGTAAGCACAAGACGGGACTAGGTAACCGTGACGACCTGTACAGGCCGGATAGTAAATAACCGAGAGCTGCAGTATGTCGACATTTAATTCTTTGGTGCTGGAGCCTAGCATGCCTCCTTCCTTTGGCTTTTGCCGTCAGCCACTGTCCGAGGCTTTGCTTCAGCTTTAATTACTGGGATTAGTGCACAATGTCGAACCACCGTAGAAACAATGACCCATCGATTCCCCTCTGCTTTTTATCGAACAAAGCCGCCTAGTAAAGCACGCTTTAATTGAAAGGTCAATCCAGCTAACTGTCAATCCTTTAGCGCAGTGTAAATACGCCCGCACACTCCGAGCGTACCTCTAATGCGACCCTAATTGTGCCAACTTTAGCTGCCACTAATTGCAAGTTGGTAAAGTTCTCGCACTGCAAAGCTCTGGAATACCAACTTGTCTGCTGAAATTAATTCCGGACTACCGGTTTAGTTCTGAGAAGAAGAAGGATTAATGTGCATTGTTCATGAAGGCTGCCTTCGGAGCACCAAGGCTCTGGACCCAAGCATCATCATATCCCAGTGCTTCATATAACGCTGATTGAATCCCTCCCATTTTTATGCACCCCGCATGGATACCGTCCAGCCTTCACGCTATTACAGGAAACCTGAGCAGGCATCTACTCGGTGCAGGTGAATCTTTTCCGTGATTGGTTTATCACGATTGGCACCTCCGGAGAGTTGAATAAACCTTGCAAGCACCTTCTATTCGATAGATGAGGTCCTCCAGTACTCGGTTCAGTTGGCGACCCATGAGCACCAACTGACGTTCTGAAACGTGCTTTAGGTTGGAAAGGATTGTGTAGGTGGGGTTATAGGACTGATTATCACAGAGCAAAATGCCACAAAATTTTTGGCATGACAGGATTTTGACTTTCAATGAGCTGTTATACCACCGCAAAAATCACACTCGATAAAAATGTTGACTTAATAAGTAACCATTTATTACTGATTTTTGACATCCTTATTGATTTAAAAATATATTTTTATAGAAAATATCCGGATATATAGAAGGCCAAGAGGTTCTTTGGAAAAAAAACAGGAAACTTTATTGGTAAATATTCGACCCTGGTTCCCCAGGTCATCGACATCAGACTCGAGTAAATGTTCAAGCAGGTTATATTGGTCGCACGAGTCGGCGCTTATCCAAAAGAATAAAAGAACACATCCCAGCATGGCTGAGCAAAGGGGAAGTCAAGAGCATAAGAAGCGCCATCCTTGTACATCTTGTTGACACCGGGCATAGTGTGGACCCCAACGAAGCTTTCCGTGTAATTCATCAGGTCCCACCAAACTACCCCAAGCCACTGGGTCAACGTCTACTAGCAGCAGCAGAAGCGACTGCCATTAGGTTAAAGAAACCGGTCTTGTGCGCACAAAAGAACCTCGTACAAGCTCCGCGCTTAGCTTGGCCAACGGCCGCTTAACTGCATGCACCCCCCGCGCCATCTCTGTCCTCCCCCTTCTCCTAGAACGGCTCTACCAAACACTTACTACCGCCTATCACATTGTCTCTTATCACCCTCCCCCTATGCACATTCCTCAGATAACCCACACAAATGGACAAACATTATCGATTTTATGTTTTCAATTTCTACTACGTTCCAACGTTTACCTATAACTGTACTGGCCTGAAGAGAAGTTATCGAAAGCAGCGCGTATGCTCACCAACTCGTCTTTTGAATTTCAAAGGTGCTGAAAAATCGATACTCATGTCATGTTTGCGCCGATATGCGCCGCTGTGTGTGTCAGTCTTGCTTGATTGTTTGTCAGCTCTTCCATCTTTCCCTGAGCTTTTGTAAATGGCATCTAGCTCAATGTTCTGATTGATGCATAACTCATCGGAGTGCACGGTTTCAAGAAACTCTCAACTATTCTTGCAGATGAAGGCTCCAATGATACGAGCTTTGTCCTGGACAAAAGTGTGCACGGCTACTTGTGACGGATGGTCACGCCTCTTGAAAGCAATTTGATGTTTATGAATGCGTGGGGTGGCAGATTTTCCCGTTTAGCCGCAATATACGGCATCACAGTCATCGCACGGGATTTTGTAGATGACTTCTTTCTTATCAAGATAACCAACCCTATTCTTAGAGTTTACAAGCTGAGTGCGCAAAGTAGTCGTTGGCTTGTGGGCCACTTTTATTCTGTTTCCACAAGTGTCCTTCAACGAATTCAGATACCTTCCTAATATAAAGAAGGATTCGTAATGTAATTTTTTTAGGCCCCTGATTGAAACTAGCATGTTCCTCTTCTTTTGACTTTTGTTGTTTCATGCATCGATGTTCGCAATCTTTAGGGTAATCATTTTGGGAAAATTATTCAAACAGGTAATTAAGCTGAACTCGATAGCTTTCTTCATCAGAGCAATGTGTTTTTTTCTCGATATAGCAGACTGTTCACGTTCTTCTCTTGTGAGAGATTGGATTGTTGCTCTCATAGTTTAGAATTAATTCCACATCTGTTTCTTTGCCTTCAACGAATGTGTGTTTTGTTCCGTCAGATTTTTGCTTAATGACAACATCCAGAAATTGGAGTTTATCGTCAAATTATTTCTCGAGTGTGAATTTTATCCCCGGAATGGTTGACTTGCTGTTGTTGCGGAGTGTTTCTAGTTGGTCCTTTCTAATGCCAACAAACGTTTCGTCTACATATCGTACCCAAAACTTTGGATTAACTGATGGAAGAGCCATAGATTCCAATTTCTACATTTCACTTCGGCAAGAAAGTCAGAAATAGGTGTTCCCATGGGAGCTCCTTTTAGTTGTGATCGAACGAAAAATTAGTTTCTAAACAGAGGTCTATGAGTTCAAGCAAGGCAGATGCGGAAACATCCGTGTCAACGGATTTCAAAATTTCCTCTGTTCACTGCCTTGCTAAATCTAGCGGTATGGATGTGAACAAAGAAACGACATCAAAGGAGACTACTATCTCATTAGAGGGGATTATGCTTCCTCTTAGTTGGCTTCATACAGACGGGGAGATGAGACACAAACTTGCGCACACAAAGATGGCGCAGATGGTCCAACCCTATATGGTTGATGAAAGCCCTTCATCAGATGAAAGCAAATAAGCCCGGAACAGTATTTATCGAATTCCCCCCAATATTTTTCGTCCCCCTCTGCTATTATAGCTTGGCTGACTTCAGCCTGGTTAGGTGGTTGCCTGTTCGTGACCGCTACCACCCATATGAAGCTTGTTTGCTTCGGGAAGCCAATTGGATAGGTGTGAGCCCGTTCCTGAGTGAATAAATACCCAATCTACAGGGACAGAGAATGGCAGCTGGCGAGGCAGTGATGAACTTCAGTTCGATTAATTGCTTATAACCCATCTGTTAAACCCCAGTGGTGGACCGTCTTTGCAATTTGTGTGTGCGCATTTTGTGTTTCTGGTCCCAGCTGGTGGTTAGGGTTATGCTTGCTTGATAAGATTGAATCGACAAAAACAAGAGAAACCAGAATGGCCATTTCTGGCTTATTAGCCGTCATCAGACAGTCATACTCAATTTTAAGGATTGACCACCTGGGATTCGAACCCACGACATTTGGTAATTGAGTCGAACGCTCTACCATCGAGCCAAGGGCCCGTTATTTTGTCGGTTGCGATCGGGAATATGATGAGTGCTCTAAAGTGAGCTCACTAGCCGCTTTATGGCTGCTGGCTGGGCTCGAGAGTGAGTCCCAAGGCACAGCGGAGTGAGTGAGTTCCTTGAGCGATTTCGGAGTGCTCGTCTACCATTGAAAATATTCTTTCTTTTATTCCTTTTGTGGAGAATTTTGTTTTCCTTTATTTTTATACTGTTTCATTTTCTCTTCAGTAATATTTTTTGAAGCAGCAAGTTTTAAAGACCATGAAATTGCTAATTATAGAACAACGCATCACTATGTTTATTAAGGCTAATTATAAATTGCACAGAATGGAGAATATTTTTTGCAAAATTTCATGATTTTTTCATTATGTCTTCTTGAAAGTTAACATGAATGTATGTTTTTTTTTATTTACACGGAAAATATACAACATGGAGATTTGAAGTCATCAGCCCAATTGTATCCGCAGGCTGGGTTCAAATGTACTTGCGTTTTAGAAAACATTTTTAAACCGAAAGATGCGTTTTATTCCTGCATAAAATTCCAAAAAGGCGTTCTCTACCAAATGAGTAGAAGCGAACGCTATTTAGCTTTTTTTATACAAAAGAATTTTACTTAAGTCATTTTTAGGGAGGTGGAGCCTTTATGTAATCAGTCGAAAAAATCTCATTTAAAAGCTGGAATTTTGGCTTGATTAAATGACTGAGGGATTATGCTGCATTGTAATCAATACTACAGCCTATCTTAAACAATGCTTTTTAAATCGAAAACATTTTTTCGGAAATCGCATAGTATTACATGAGGCGACCCACCTAATGTATCTACCGCTGTCCATCCTCTTAATCTGACAACCACGATTTCCCCTTCGACGGCTTAGTGATGCAATTCGTGAAATCTGCGGTTTTCGCGACATCGGCCGAGGTAGTAAGCACAATCACTGGAGACAGCAGTCTGTAGGGTAGGCAACCTTTTAAGCCTTGGGGGTTTTCGAGTAATCGACGTTCTGGTTGAAACTCGGTATTCTGAATCCCAACAACCAAGGTACTCATGCTTATGAAATTATTCATGATTCTGGCAGCACAGGGAAAAGCCCGGACATGCGCGTTTCGCCAATATTCCACCGCTGCATGGCACAGCTCGATTCATCAGTGGATCCCGCAGCATTTCCTAAACAAATTAACAAGAAAACTGAAATTTCAAAAAGTAGAGTGCCTACCAGAAAGTACGCAGAGAATTCTGGGGGACCCATTGATAAACCGAACCCTTCGCAGCTGAGCTATTTAACGGCAGAATATCGGGGAAAAACGTTTCTGGACATTTATCTAGCACCTCTGCTGGCAGTATGGGTAATAATTGCATAACTTATACTACTGACTCCCTGTTGGCAGCTTGTGAACATTGCGCAGTTATCTCGCAGTGGCTGATGAACTTCGGCCCAAATATTCTTATCAAATTTGGGTCTGCACCTATAGACTTTTGAAAAAAATTACCCGCTCAAAGTTGCAATTAATGTCGGAAGAAAGTAAAAAGGTGGAAGCGTAATAATGCAGTTAAACTGCGAGGGCTATAGGTTGCATCCTTGTAGAACATTCTTTTAGAAAAGACATCGTATTATCTTTGACTCGTAGTAAGTCTGGATCACGTCGGGGCGGATATTTGTAGGCGATGTCGCAGTGTAGGTAAATGAAAGCTGCATTTGCTGAAAATTTTGGAATTTTTTGAAAATAAGTGCGTTCCTTCTCGGCCTCTCAAGATAACTGCACTGTGATTTTTTTCTCACGGAGCATGTTTTTTGTTGCTTTTTAGGGCAAAAGAACATAGGGGCGTCCCCAAATGCCAACTGTCTCCTCTCCATTCTCATTTGATATGTCATTTTAAAGGGTTGCATTCCAAATATGTCGGAATCCTTTATCAAATGTCAAGTGAAAATGTTTCCCTTTCATACAAAATGATTCGCAGGGGTGGACATTTTCTAACCGCGGATGAAGAAGGAGAGTAGAAGAGGAAGAGAAATAAGCAGAGGGAAGAGAAGGAGGAGGAGGAGGAGGAGGAGGAGGAGGAGGAGGAGGAGGAGGAGGAGGAGGAGGAGGAGGAGGAGGAGGAGGAGGAGGAGGAGGAGGAGGAGGAGGAGGAGGAGGAGGAGGAGGAGGAGGAGGAGGAGGAGGAGGAGGAGGAGGAAATGCCAGTTAGAATATTTTCCTTCAAAGCTTTTTACGAGAAATGCAGCAGCAGTGTCCTTTGGTCTGTGGTAATCGCCTACAAGAGCCTTTCCGGTCTAAGCCACACACATAATGCCATACAAGGGTTCTGAAGTGGCACGCCTAGACACCGGCTCACGCGGCGCCAGCCTCACGCCTTCTTGACTTGTTCATGACATTGGGCCCAGTTGGTACTAGTTTACGGTAGATGCTGCGCGAATCCACTAAAATTGTAAATTGCTTAACGTGAAAGTCACCGTCTGTGGCGCCTGGTATCCGGCACGTGGTGACCATCGTCGAAATCGAGCGCTGAACACGAAACTAATTCAGATAAACGCATGCTGGTTAAATTACAAGCAGTTTGCCTTAGTCTCTGGATTGTCCTGATCGAATCCGAAGTAGTAGTTAATATTTATACGACTGTGCTGGACCACGGCCTCCTCAGTCACGAGCCCTTCCGTCAAGACAGCATTTATCGGACATTTTAAGGGCAATAGTCCCTCCACCTCAATTCTTTAATGACAGAGGCTGAAACTTACCAGCAGTCATGAACGAAATTGCCTGCTGCATACAAGTTTTTTCAGCCCATGGTTCAGCAAACATCACCAATGCAACCTCCGTGTAGTGTATTGACGCGCTCACATGTAGGTGAAGACTGCTCAGACTAGTCATTCAAAGGCCACAATGAATCACCTATCCCCACTCGATAGCTGCTCATATCCACTGCTTATCATCTCTCCACCGCTGGTAGCTGAACTAGCGTGGGCGTTTACATCGCCTATTTATTGGTTGGTCACGAGTAAGGTTTATTGACCCTTCTCTGACCCATCATGGTCATCACTTCCTGCCAGCAACCTGCGTGCTCCGAGCCAACAAGAAGTGTGCAGTTAACTTTACCCAGGGGACTCATGACTTTAAAAAAAAACAATACCGAATGGAGTCCTACCTCTCGTTTAGCAGGTGCATAAGAGGGTAATAGTGTATACTAATCTTTTTGGTATTCGAAACCTCTATCGCCAGGGCACGGTCCTGGACGCTTTTTAAATCCTAATCAGCTACGCAGGTTATATTGAGGAAAACAGACGAGCCTGAAATTGCCATAATGCTGCTCAAAGTATTCTCTAGCACTGCAGAACCTTTCAGTACATTTGGATATTTGTGGTTGAGGTGATGCCGCGCCCTCGGACGTATACTTCCAGTTTTTTCTTCTGTTAGGCCCACTTCTTGGATCCTTCAGGCATCTTATAGATCACGAGATGGTAAGTGCCTTCTAGTTATCTGGGCAGCCCATTCGTTGGGATTCCGCTTAGTTAACGAAGGTTATAAGCAGAAGGAATGTCGGAACCTGCTCGCCTGGCAAAGCGATACTTGGTACTTGGTACGGTTGCGGTCATGCCTGATCTATCCGAACTTCCTGATGGCCCGAATGGTACCTCTTCGTGCGTGACGAGCCGCGGCAGCAGACCTGGACAGCTCAACCCATTCTCTTCACCAACAACCGAGTCTGAATACCAGACGTACAAGAACCAATTTCCTGTCATGGAAAACTTTGTCAAGCCAGGTTTTCCGTTGACCCCCGCCTCCAATGCCTCAGTAAGGTGACGGCGCCTGATCAAGGGCAGTAACACTGAGCTCGTGAGGTGCAGGATGAAAAACGTTTCCAAACCAACTCAGTCGCCTTTCATGGATGGCCTGGGATATCCTTGCGGTTTTATCGCAGTGCGCGTGGACTTGTCATTTTAGATGACGTCAATGTTTTTACTTTGAAGGATCGTCCTTGAGTAGTGGGAGTCAATTACCTCCAATTTTCGCTTATCTTCCACCTCCACAGCCAACCATACTAAAACATAGTACATGGTACATGCGAGTCATCGTGGAGGTAGAGCTGTCGCGTCGGATCCATATGCACTTTCGAAGGCTTGAGAAAACCCGGCGAGCAGCGTTTGTTCGGTAGAAAAGGTCGTCCTCACTCTGTCTAGTCGGCAGCAGCCTCGCATGGAGGTATTTGAAACACGAGAGGTATCTTCTCCTGCTCAGAGTAGCCGCTTGAAAACACTTTGGTCTTCCCAGAGTTGATGTATAATAAACCGACCGATTTATCGACCTAATTTCCCGCATGACGCCATAGACTGCAGATCACAAAATTTTGAATTTAGTAAGGCGATATCCTCGGCGTAATCCTGATTAGTCAGCCGACGTCCAGGTGCAAACCCGACCATGACCCTGAGTCACCAGCCCCTCTATCGTCTACTGCTACTTAACGAACAAGGTGTCATCCTGCAGGCCACTGCAATTCCTTAATTGTCTTTTTCTTGTTTCATGACCGTGAGGAAGTCGGCCGTTTATGGCTTCCTGTCCGCAAAAACCCAAAAAAGTCCTGTTGACTCAACAATGCTTTTTTGCCATTTATTTCATCGGAATCGCCAACAGGGGGCGGGGGGAGTTAGAGGGCAAGCGAAAATCAGTGACTGGTGGCAAGCCAGTGTCGGAAATTTGCGTGAGGATTAGTTAATTTAAATCGAAAATTACACGAACCACAGCCCCTAGCGCAGACACAATACCGGCAGGTGACGTTAAAAAGAGATAAACATCTTCCAACGCCTGGCCACATCAGGCAGCTCTTCGAAAGGAAGGATGACTGTGTAGAATTTGAGTGCAACTTCGAATCTTTCGCCAGCGCCAAAGGTAAGGCTTTTTGTCTGGTGCGTTGAGGGAAAATGACTACAAGGTGCTGTCATCACCCTTTACGAGACCGTTGTGTGTGGTTAGGAAAAACAGCTTAGCTGGTTGGCAGGTTTATGGGTGAAGTAGGAGGGTGGGGGTTGGAAAGAAAGGACAATTTGATGAAGGTGATGAAATAACGGTCCAGAATGGGGTCGCACGGCATTTGCTTGATTAGTCTCGTGAAGTCTCGGGACAGAAGGCTAAAGGAGAGCTTTGTCAGACAGGGACGGAATGGGAATTACTGGGGCAAATAACAAATCATCTAACTGAACTTCCAGGAAATGGATTTCGCTTTGATTGAGGTCAAAATTGTATCCTTTCTCGGGAGTCCACAACCGGCGGGAAATACTGCATGATTTGGCATCTTTCATACCAATGTCTAATGACAAGAAATGATGCGTCTATCGGCGGTATCTCAGACCCCTCAAAACAAAGGCCTTCAAGTCTAAAGATGCTGTAATGGCTAAGGTAGGTCAAATTTTGCTTGAATGTTACCTAAAATCAGATTTGAGTCTGTGATTTGTTCAACACCTCAAGGAAAGTTGGCGCTAGTGTTGAAGTGAAACTGGTTCTCGTCATCAACTATTAATTCGTCAACGCAGAAATTAAACTTTCCGATTGGAGATCTGATCAAACCAGGCGTGCTGAGACCGGCTGTTCGCTGATTATCACAGTTGTCCCATCCACTGGTCTTGTTGGAGGAGACTGCGGTGGGATACATGATGTTTAATCCTGATTCCTTGGTGGTGCCAAGGGTGGTTGATATAAATGGACTTGAATTCTCAAACATGCTGGGCGCCTCGAGTTGCCTACGTCTCAGAACCTCGTCAAGATGTGGTGGTTGGTTCATCGTCATGGCGGAACTGGCAGACAACAGGTTTCCTGATTCCAGTACTGTCGTGTCGAAATTTTTAATGACCGCTTGTTGGAAAGGCCTTGGTTCGGAGCAGGTTTTGAATTGGTTATTTTTAAACATATTGCACTCTGTGTCGGTTTTCATTGCCGGGGATCGCAACGCAGCATCTTAAAAGTAAAAACATCTCAGTAATGATCAAGGAATTTCAGTTTGCTTGCTAGTCAGCTATTTGATTTACGCAGGGTATCAATTGTGCATTCACTATGGGCAAACCGCATTTTAACTACGTAAGTGAGCAATAAATTAAAACGTATTATACAAAAATAGCTTGTTACTAATAGAGTAGAGGAGGGAGTATGTGGTGAGTGAAGGGCCGAGGAGAGCTCAACCGTCGCAAGCGAAGACGTTCATTATTTCTGCACGAGGTGGTTCCGGAACTCGCCTGTTGGTTCCGCTGTAGCGGAGCTGAACAGCTCAACCCATTGGGAGACCAAATGCCGAAGGTCCAAGGACCACCTCCATGTCTGGACCAACTGTGTCGAGTAAGGTTTTCAGTTGACTACCTCTTCAGTGCCTCCAAGTGGATAACGGTACCATACCAAGGGCAGCAACACTGACCTCGTGGGTTGGACGAGGACAAAGACGGACATGCCCAAACCTCGTCATGTATCTTTCGTGGATGCTCCTTGCTATTCTCGCGATCTTGTTGCAGTCTATGCTGAGTGCCGCCTTTTATATGAAATCGGTGCTCTTCCCTAGACCGGCGTTTCACATGGCGTTAAAAACCGTAGAGGATGGATGCACAGTGCACGCGGATCTTCATAGCGATACAATGTCGCCTCGGGCCTCATTGATATTTTCGAGGACTTGAGAAAAAAGTCGCGAGCAGCAGCGATTCGGGAGATGATGCTGTCTCTACACCACCTTTTCGGCAACAGCCTCGCACCGAGCTATTTAAAACTCATTTAACTCATTTGTGAAAAGCTTGGCCACCCAGGTGGAATTCGAACCCACGCCATCAAGGGGATGGCTTTAGTGCAACCAACGCTCTAGCCAACTGAGCTACGAGACCCCCACCGGGAGGCGCGAGTTAAAACACACTTGTGTCAAGTTACCTGCCCAGCCTACTGCAACATGGAATCTACCAATATTGTTAGATTATGCTGACTGCCCAAGCAGGATTTCCTAAGCAATCAATCTATAATCCACCAGATGAATACCCGGCACAATTAAGTAGAAGGGGATTTTAGCAAATTTGAATAATTTATTAGACCATCTACTAATTAACTATATTCTGTAGGTATTTAGTAGTGCTTAGGAAATCCTGCTCGGGCAGTCAGCTTAGTATGTCAGAATCAGTGGATTCCTTTCGTTTCAGTAGGCTGGGCAGGTAACCTGACCCAAGTGTGATTAAATACACGGTTCACTGTGGGGCCTCGTAGCTCAGTTGACTAGAGAGTTGGCTGTTCTAAAGCCTTCCCCTTGCTGGCGTGGGTTCGAATCCCAACGAGACCACCAAAATTTTCACAAGTGGGTCAAACGAATTATTCAAATCTGCCAAAATCCTCTACTCGATTTTCTTCTGCAAAATAATGGATATTTTAGATTAAGTTGCACTCTCTCAGGGACAAAGTAATAGGTTTTGGTTGAATCTTACAAGATGAATGCAACAAAGCAAGCCTAATGGTTTATTCAAGAACAATGATCATATAATTCTCTTCTTGATTCCGTCTTCACACCGGGCACAGACGGGTGAGGGAAGAGATAGAGCGGTAGCTGCAGCGCAAGTCTACGATTGCTTAAAACAAATTCAAGAGCAAGTCACCGTCCCTACACCATAATGCTGCGTAGCACACGGTGGGCATCGTCGAACTCTACGGTCGAAGTGTCCGCAGTATCTAATGCAGCCAAGTCGCAATCACTTAAATATGACCGAAACTCATGGCAAAAATCCAAAAAGTAACCGAGGACAAGGTCAAAAAAACTCCAGAAGCCAGCTGCGTTTAACTCAATTTCATTTGTTAGGGACGGCAAATCTACACGTCCCCCCAAAGGGGTCAGTCATTTTTTAATTGTCTTATCGTCTAAAATCAATTTTTTACTATGTGAGATGGGCTTTCTGTTTTGAAAATAATCTTGATATATGCATAAAAACATCACCAGCAATGACAAAGAAACTGGAATGACGATTCTGGCTTAGTGGTCATCCTCAGCCAGCCATATCCAACTCCGTTTTTAGCAACGCCTGATGCTGGAACCCCTAACCTGTCGGTTAGAAGTTCAAAGTTCCAACCACCGCATCACGGTCTCGTCATCCTGTCGGTTTCAATGGTTGATGGACGCTCACCTATCGGTTACGGGACTCGTTGGTCCTCTTGTACGTTGGGACGCACTCCCGAGCGTGACTTGCAGCCCCTCAGAGGTTAGTATATTATAGGAAGAAGGAAATTACCAAAAAGGAATAGGGAAATTAAAAAGTCATTTCCAGCTTATTAGTTTATAATAAACTAGCAGGTGAGAAGCTGTCGTTGGGGCTCAAAAGTGAGTACCAAGGCACAACGGGAGGAGTAGGTCCCGTAAATTCTCGGTGAGTGCCCGGTGAGTGCTGTTTCGGAGTATTCTTGAACTCTGTAATTGCATTTGATTTTCGTAGCTGTTTTGTGGCTCTTTCTTAATAGCCCATTGTTGCCTAGCTGTTTACTATCCTTCCATTTGTTATGCATGTTACAACTGTTTCTTTCCGATCCAATTTTGTTTAAATTGAGCTTAAGCAGTCAACCCTTTTAGTAGGCTTATTATCGGTACCCCACCACTTGAGTCCCTCAAAATTCTGTCGCTGGCCTAATCTTGCTCACCTCCTTCTACTGAATCACTTTTAGTACTGTTACAAACTGAATTATTATTGTACTTACTTCCAAGGCCTCCAGCTGGCTTTTGACGTGCATATATCATTTCACTGGTTGGCTGTGACCTGGACTGAATTTTCTTGTGTGCCTGCCCCACATATTTATTCCTCTACTGTCAGTCTTGTTCAACGGCCTGTTTTGGAGCTCAGACAATTTTTTTGACTTTCGATTTTTGACATGAGACGCACTTAAGTCAGGCAGGTATCAGGACAGCACGGTTTCCCAGCATATCCTGTGTCCGAATGATAAGCAGTGTAATTCTTTGCACATCCCTCTCCCGTCGTAAAACTCTAACATTACCTAGCAGGTTAAAAAAACTGAGTTGAGTGACAATTAAGTCATCGTTTTCGAGGAGGTTCACCGTGTGCTCCACATCATGGTGTTGGAGTGGCGGTGACTTGCGCATGGATTAATTTTCAAGCGTTAGTAGACTTGTCTTCCATTTATCACAGTCTCCTCTCCCCAAGCTATGCCTCGCGTCAAAACCAAGTCAAGAAGACCAAGGTGGGTGGGGGCTCATGTGTGATCTAGGTGCTGGTGAGAAGAAAAGAGGTGGTATTCCAACGCAAGTTCTCATGGAGAGGCATGTGTCCCTATAGGCCCATGCGATGAGTGATTATGGGTGCATAGTGCGGGTAGTCGAGGCAGGGGTTGCGAGCACTGGTGAACTGGTCACAGTGCAATGGATTCGTGAATTCCATTTGTGATCGCAATGATGAAATGATGGGATCTAGTCCCTATTGCCTTTGGTGGAGGTGATGGTGGTGGGGATAGTGTTTGACGGGGTGTCGACGGTGGTGGTGTCATCGGTGGTGGCGGTGGTTGCAGTCGTCACTGTGATCGAGGAGGAGATTGCGGCAGAGAGGATGGTGCTGATGATTGAGTTAAAAACAGTATTCAGTCTAAACCCTAATGAAAATTAAACGTTAAAAGCTACCGTATTTTGTGGCCACCGATCAGTCATACCCCGACCTCTGCTTGAAGAGATCCGGAAGGATCAAGCTCGGCTTTTGGGTCATTGGAAAATGAGCCAAACATCCTATTGTTTGAGTCAAAAAAATCATGTCCCTTTAGTCAGCAGTGGAAGATCCAGCGATCAACAATCCAGCTGGATTCCAGAACAGGATATTTACTTATGGATTTTCGTTAGTAAAGGGCACATAGGCAGCTCAACAGTGTCTGACTCAATAAGGAATCAAATTTTACTTTAGTTTGAATATTGCGGTGTCTGAAGGGGATTTTCCACTTAAATTCTAGAATTTATCACATTTTCAGCACACGCTGTACTGGCGGGATGGCCGTAAACGATTACAGCTAGTGGGATTATCTAGGATATCAGAGTCTGTTGCAGAAAAGAGTCTGCAACTGTCTCTGGTGATGGGTTCTAGAGAAAACCTGAAACGTCAGACCAATAAACACCATGTTTCTGTGATCGCTTTTTCTTCTTCTTCGTCTATACCGGAGTTCACCAAAAGGGTATTCACGATCTCATGATAGCAGAACGACTTCCACCTCTGGCACCCACGCCGCACAGTAGGTCACGTGATCCCAATTCTCGAGCGGCCGGACAGCAGGCAGACATCCTCTGGGACAGCCAATGACAGACGTCTATCAGCTGCTCTCAGCCAATCAACTGACCAAGCGGCCACTGACTGATTCTAATAAGATGTTTCTTGAATCACGCTAACTTCACCCTAGCGCGCGCGCAGGTCTAAAGCTTGTCGCGCATCGTGCGCCATTAACCCCCACTGGTATTGGTACTTTTCCCTGCTCATCAAACGGAACTGGGTCCGATGATTGCAGTGCTCTAAGCACAAATACAGCTTAGCCTCTACAGCAAAGTTCTTTGAATGCATAAATTGGCCGATTCGCACTGACTGAACATAAAGCAAGTAAGGTAGTGTCCTTACCATTTTGCCAAGAATCCATTGTCGACGGTCTGTTGTTGGTCGGAGCAAACATGCCGAAGTCGGCATACGAGTTTGTTGTTGTTGCCACGACGGTGGAAGGGGCGCGAAAGGCGGTGAATCGATCTTGCACCACCTGGGGTTTCCCTAACCCAACAGGCGACGGCAGGGATACGGCCTTCTCAGTTGTGGGGACTATCGAAGGTGGGGACATCCAAGGACTCCGTGGCTGCTGATGTGGTTGCTGAGAGGACGGCATAAGAGAGAGCGAAGGAGGCCTCTGCGGAGTCGGGGGGAGACACTGTCCGGCACTTCGAAGGAATTTAGGGAACGTTGGTGACGAATTAACCTGTCGAAGGACGAAGGGGAAGGCCTCTTATGTAAAATTGCATGCAGCTACATCGGTGTTGCATATCGCACGCATACAATTGAACATAAGTTTAGAAAGCAGCGTTCTAACTGCATTCAACTGAAAGATCCATGTTTAGCAGTCAGCTGTGGTAGTAGCTTGTTCTCAGTTATCCCTGCCTCTGAGAAGCCCCGAGTCTACTCTGTTGTTTATCTCGATTCATTACTTTCTACTGAATAGCTTTTTAGTAATATTATCTAAGTTGAGAAGTATCCTGCCCACAGTAGACAGATTGTCGTATACCTAATTCAGGGCGCGCCGGAGAGATTTAGAAATTCGTGAACATTTTTACCAACATATTTGCATCCAACCACCTCCTCTTTGTGTGAGACTGTCAACTTCTTCCTAGAACTGTGCGCAGTTAGAAGGAATAAGAGCATTTAGGGTACATATGCATGATAATTTCAAAATAAAGCGTGGTTAGGGTATGGTGGGATGAATGTAACAAATATGACATCAATGGCCGTTCCGGGATCCCAACTGCTCGTTCTGAACTATTTATCAATGCTCGCTTTCCCGAGTACCTACTCAGGCGTCAAAAGACACCACATGTAATTCACAATGGAACATTGTCCGAATTCCTTCTAACCCATGTAGATGTTTACTCAAGTTTTAAAGGGGCTTCCTTTCATCCAATGTAGGCTCAAGTGGCGCATTTCTTCTCTAGATTTCATTAATTACAATATCGCGCTTCTTTAGGTGTTCCCTATCGTAGGCAAATACCTTCTTGACGTCATAATTCCGCTCTTTATTTTTTTTACTGTTCTCCTACTCCCACTCCTCCCTCTCCCTCTCATCCTTCCTTTCCTCCTCTGACAGGCAGGTGAGAATGAATTTTGAAGGACCGTATTTGTATATTTTTGAAGTCTTCAAACTATACTATCCGGAAAGACCTGAATTCTATTCATTTTCTTCATTGGCATCTTTGATTCAAAACCTCTACTATTTCAGTCACGAACTCCATTCGGGAATACCTCGGGCTCTCTCTCAGTGACTAAGTTCTACGCAAGAATTGTAGCGAACCGGTGTGGAAGCATTTTTCCTTGAGGTTAATTAGTTTTAATTGGCCCATGTTACTATTAACACTGCTGCTTCCAATCAGGAGCGGCAGACTAAACAAAAAAACATCAAAATCCCGATAGCTGGTCTTATCTTCTTATTTCTCCAAAGCTTGTACACAATTGTTTATCGGAGCTGCTGCTGCCGTATGTATCTTTGAATTACTAGGTGACCGCAATTTTAATTTCCAGATATTTAAAGTTGGATATGCTACACCCTTCCGTCTCCAAAAAAAGGTAAAAGCGTTTCATTATCTCATTTTTAATCAAATGTGAAAAGAAAAAGTAAATTTCAGCTCACCTCGGGTGTCGTATGTCGTCCCACCGCCATAGCCAGTGGTTTTTGCGTTTCTAAGAATTTACGCGCCTTTATGTCAGAAAGCATTCTTTGCAGATTGGTAGTTGTATTTTCCAATGACCTGTGTGTGAGAGAGGCATACAGCTGCAGATTCTCAAACAGTCGTGAAACCAACAGATCTTTGAAAAATCTCCCATTCTGACATGACGTGAAAAACCTTAGGCGGGTAGGTTTGCGTAAATCAAATAAAAAATCCGCGTCACAAACTATGAAGTCTGGAGAACGATTTAGAAACGGCGCATCGATCTAACTCAAGCGCACTAGCCGCCAGCTACCGATGCAATCAGTTCCCTTTAGTCCCTCTTGGGAAAACTCGGGCTGCTTTGAAAACACCGAGCTGTGTGGAAGAAGCTCATTCGATTCTGTTCCATCTTAGGGGTCGCTAAGTCTTATTTTCAGAGGTATGTAGGGCATGTAAAGAAGAAAATTATATTTACTTCAAAAATATCATGTTCAAGTATCAGTTTCGAAACAAGAACAGACAAATGCCGACCAATTATGTTAAGCAAGGGAAAATTGCGGTCCAATGGTTGGATTTACTTCCACTAACGTACTATCTGGAAGCCATCTTTTCGTGATTATCAGCAGCAATCGGTTGAAATTCGTCTGATGTAAGGAGATTTTGATTTTGTTTTCTCTTTTGCAATAGTATTTGTTTAAATTTCCCCAATCTAAGTTTATTTGGAGCTCATCACTGGGATGGTTTGATAATTACCTCTGTTTGCATACATATCAGCCAATTTACATGTTATCAATCTCGTAGAGGACGGATGCGAGGGCGATCGTTTTCAGTAATTCTTCGTAAGGCTATGCTTCAGTTGTTAATGATTTGCGGTTCTCTGCGGATCCCACTCGCCGGATCTTACCTCCTAATCCCATAAATGCCCAGTTAACTCACTCCCCGGCAATGAGGCTTAATCCCCTTAATCACTAATCCCATAAAAAGCCAAGTCAAATTGCCTCAAGCTATAAACCTTAATTCCCAAATGGATGAATCTCATCAACTGCTCATCTTTGAGTATCTACTTAACTGGTTTAGCCAGATAAAATTTTGAGAAACGATAATTTGCCAGCCCGTCTATAAACTTCTTATTCTCTTGTTATATTTCGCATTGAAGCAAACTGGGGTGTTCGGTAAGATTCTGAAGGGGATTACACCAAAATCGTGTTAATGGATAAATATCTTTTTGGTGCAAAAAATACTTAAAGTGGTTTTAAGATTTAACTTACTTTTCTCTTATGATTATCTTTAATAACGACCTTACAGCCTTATAGCACAATGGAATCAATTCATTAATACGATTACAGAAGGAGACAAAACCCATTCTTCGAGTACTGGGCAGGATGAAAATCGCTGGAAGTTACTTCATCTTTTTCAAATTAAATGTACATTTTTATAGGCCGAAGAGCCTTACTGACAAGGCCATTTCTGGCATACTAACCGTGATCCATCGGCCATAGCCAACCCCATGTGTTAAAATACATGAGGCTCAAAACTGCGACCTGTTGCCTAGACGTTTAAAGCCCTAAACATTGATACACGGGCTCGCTTTCCTGTCGGCTCATACCTGGAATATTAAAAAGGGCAGATTGGCGCTCGTCGAGCGGTTACGGGACTAATTCATCCCACTGCGCCTTAGGGCTTATCTTCGAGCCCTGCCAGTAGCTGCACAGTGCCTACTGTCATTGGCAGAACGGCTTATATTTATATACCGGCTGTGAGACGCAAAGATAAACTGTTTAGTAGCCGCCCACGCGTCCTCACCAGGGCACAGTTTTTATTTCAGTGCCTGAGAACCTTCGCAGTCGAGCGACTGTGTTTCGCACCTACTACAGGAAGAGTGACGCTCAACCGTGGGATTGATCAATAGGCATATCGATTTGCCAACTGCTTATAAAGCACTGCGTGATCAAATCTATGACTCAACTGAAGGTCATTCTCGGCGGAGGTGAGTTAAATATGCATTGAGTTGTATAAAGCTCTTATTCCTTGAATAAACTACTTGTCCCAGAGATCGCTTGTCCGTCTTCTTCTATCTAATATGCTGAGTATCGCGTATTTACCACCATTCGGATTATATCCCTATGTGTTGTGCTTTGTTTACTATATATCACTGGAAAAAAATGGACTATTAAAATTGGATCATTCTGCATGACATGAATAGATTCTCCAACGAAATCAGAAATGACTGGAATTCATTTGCGAAGTCTTATATACTCACATCAGTTTTGGGGGTAGTTCCCTGTCCCCCAGCGGTAAAGTTGCATCGTTGGAGTTGCCCAGCTGATATTTGGTGACACTTGGCCCTAGGGACTGTACCCTTGAATTCGGCTGTTTCGAGCCATTCAGAATCTGCGAAACAATGAATGCCTCCCGAATGCGTCTCTCGTTTTGTTCACTGTTCATCCTGCCCTGCAACTGCGTCATTAGAAGCTTATTGAAGAAGTTTGTATTATTGATGTCCGTTTCAGCGGCACGAGGCCCATGTCCCGTAAACGTCCCCATGCGTTGCACTTCGGTTGCATTGGAGAGCATTGTAGGGGCAAAGCTGGCCGGCAGAACGGAACTTCCCTCTCCAACAATAGGTAAGGCCAAGTTTCCCACAGTGTTTGGCAGACAGCTACCCACCATTTGAAGCGCTTGACTACCACGGGTGGTTACAGACGGCTGTGGCTTCATTGAGAGGTTGAAGAGATTCAATAGAAGGCTGTCCTCCACATTCCGGTTCATAGATGCCGTCATAGTGTCTGAGCGTTGAATGCGAAGACCGTCGGACTTGTCTGCGGGCTTGGCCCAGTTAACTTCGATTCGCGATCCATCCAAGATGGATCCTAATTGAGAGGTAAAGAGGTTTCACAATCACCGTTCCCAGTGGCGCTTCAAAGATTTGTGTTATTTATAAAAACTGACAATTTGACTCGAGGAAATCTTAGAAGAGTTGAGATAGCCTTGGTTAACCGTCTGATACCTGGAACCTCGTCGGGTACACTAATTATAAGCTAACGACACGGTCAAACTTAAAAGAATTTTAAAATTACCGATTGGAACAACTGTCGAACACATAACCAGTCCTCTCGGAGTAAGAAGCTAGTGAAAAATGCGAGATACTTTTTCGTTCAATTGGCACAGTTGTGATATCTTTTTTTAAGACATCTGCAAGTGATCTGAGCAGTCCGTTGTTCGAACAATCCCCTAAACGGATGCTTTTCAGTTGTGAATTCCTTCTGTAGCAACCTCTGTCTTGGCAAACCTAGTTATCTTATGTTCTCTTAGTCCGTTAGTTCACAATTTCCCTTCGATGCCGGAGATTGAAAATCCACACAAACGAAACGCTTCACCGTACATCCGACTTAAGATACCTGTAGTCGGCCGCGTCAAAAATTATTGTCATTTCGATTTTTGCGAGTATAGGATCAGGAATCGGTAATTTTCCAGGAAGTTAATACCTCCGCACTGTCATAACGAATTTACAGATCTTTTCAGCATAGTTACGTGAAGGGTCTGCGGGACAGCTCTGAAAAAACTTAAGGGTTTCACGTAAAACCTGAGTAGTTAAAGAGAAAAAGACCTAGTCATTTAGTAGCCCAGTACTGATGCAAACCATCTGGAAGAAATTGGGCATCAATGGAAATAATACCAGGACATTCATTGCAAGGAACACTTCCAACTCGCTTCTCCGATAATCAGTTGCAATTGACATGACGGATCAGATGCCTGCGGCATTCTCAAACCTCCAATAATTGGTGGGTTTTAATATTATTTGTTAATGAGCGTATATCGCTTTAGTGAAATCACTGTGGGTTTTGGAGAGTGCGATGCATGAGATGCATTCCACATAAATTGGAGCCCGTTCCCTCACTGTGCTTATTTTCTTAGTTGCCTGGTTCTGCAGTTTGATGTTTCAAATCATGCTTTCAAAATGATGGCAACAGAAAAGAAAACCTTTATATGAGCAAGAGGCGCTATATGATTTTCTAAGATTCTCATTCGTCTAAAGTCTGATATCTTTCGGAAACGCTATTTGAACTTACAAACTTCTTCAGAAAACCATTTAGTCTCGTCTTCAATGGGGTTTTCCAAGACTAAGTCTATTATCCCCAAATATAATGAATTATATTGAGCTTTACTGGCTTCTGAGAACTCCGTGAGCTCACACGTTGCATAACTTGCTCATAACCTTTGGCAGTCGAGCCGCGTCACTAACTGCAGAATGTCTCAGCACAAATGAAGCTTATAAAGTCCTCTAGAAGCAAAACAGTGCACTGCACATACCATCCATTCTGGCGAGGGAATTGGCGGCCAACATGCGATCGCGAAAATGGATGAAAGCATAGTCCTTCATCTTCTTCACACGCTCAACAGCATTTTTGGAACCTGCGGCCAAGTTGAATTGTTCCCGAAGTGTCTCCTCTGTCGTGTCAAGCATCAGATTACGCACGTACAGTATTCGCACCTTCCAAACATTAGAACATCGGTTTAATGGTTGTACTGAAAAGATTTGTCAGTAGATTAATGAAATGTAGTTTTCTTTCCATTCGCCAAGATAAGTGTTGGTCGGCTTGGTATGAGCTTGGTATAAAAAGATAAATTTCATTAAATTAATAGATGTGGCTTCTTTTTGAAGTGGGAGGGATAAATTATACATGAAAAAGCAGATCTAAAGATGATTAATACATATATTGGGACAAAAAATTGATTAAGCCTGTCGTGGACTTTGCAGTCATTTTCACAGTCACAACTCCCAAAGACAACCAAAGTCAAAGCTAATAGAAGTCAACAGTTCCATAAAGTAGTCGTGACTCCGTCTCTGACGATGGGTTCAAATGAGAAGCCGAAACCAATCAAGCTATTGTTCGAGCGAGCATAGCTCTCTCTTTGCTTCTGAACGAGATCCTTCCGAAAATTCCGAGAGTAGTGGGTTTCAATAAACTAGACGTGTTCGCCTCGGGTGTCAATCGACTATGGCGTAGATAAATCTGCAAAAAATAACACGCGTTTTGCTACCATATTATGCTTACTGTAGGACTTTGGCGTCAGAGTAGTCATCAGCAACTTTGCCTACAAGGCATCTTCCATGAACTAGTTTCTTCAATAACTTGTCATCAGGCCAAATTATCACAGTGTGTAGCTTGTTACTGAGGCGAACGCTCACAATTTGAGGAGAAAAATGTGTCCTCAGGAGAAAAAGAAGGTAAATCTTTCGCATAATGAAAGGTGGAAGATGCCCATTTTGTATTAGGATAAAAAGCATGCGAGGGTGAACAGGTGCGCCTGGGACCAAAGTAGAGTGGGGGAGCAGGGGATACACACTGGAGTGGATTGCATACTTGGAAATCGGTGGATCGGTTGAGCTATGGCACATGTATAGCCTGGAAGAATGTCTCGTGGGCGCATAGGCCTGGATCCTCCAATTGGATGGTCGTTTCCTCTGTTTTCATTAGAATACTCTGTCTTAACGTTCTCTATCACGCTGAGTATGTGTTCTGCGTCCACTTAGGGAGTAGTATTCACTATGTGTTACTGCGTGGAGTTGAGGAATAACTTTGATTCGGCCTTTCCCACCTAATCCAGAACGTGTCCTCCCGTTTTCTCGCAATAAAGCCATGTCGTTCTACTGATGTTACCTGTTCGCAGGGTAAAATAGTCTTAGACGGTGGGCTAAATGTACCTTTTTTCGTGCCCAGAGAGAAAGGTTTTGAGACCTCACAAATAACACCCCGGGTTGTCTCAACGACTGTCAAAAATTAAGTTTTCCTTTTCAACCCTTGGACTCTTCAGTTAAAGGCCTTCAACTATTTTGATATGTAAAGCTCCGGATATACACTTTCAAGCAGGAAATTCGCTATTTTCATTCCCTCTTATTCTGATACATTCAAATAACAGATTCGCTTTTCCTTATTTTCTAAAGATAACACAAATTCGTATCAAACCCTTACCCCCTCTGTTTAACAGCAACAGTAGAAATTGAAGAGTCTTCAGCTTCCTCAATGAGGTTTAGGGAACGATACTTTTTATTTCCTTTCGAAGCATTTCGCGTCCGCGTACCGATATGAGATATCAAAGGTTTTGTCTTCATAAAAAAACATAATAATGCACGTAATAAATGAATTATTTTATGTGGAAAGCCGAATGAAAGACCGAGGAATCAGCGATTCTAATGCCGAGCCATTATCGTACCAAACGCCAAACTGGGAAAGAAATGATGGGCGTTAACTACTCTAATGCGGATAAAAAACCACTCATTGCACCTATTACAACTCTTCGCAATAAATTCGGCAACCGTTAATTTGGAGGATAGGTGTGAGGTGTCATATTTTGACCTCGCTCTCAGTCGATTCAAAAGAGGACTCTTATCCGCAAGGTCACTTTTCTAAATTCCTGTTTGACAGGAACCATCGCCATCGTAGTGTTTTCCAAATGGTGAATCAGGCCTGAAGATTTTTTGGGGCTAATTTGAAAAGATCTCTAAAGACCCGGTTGGTGACTGTGGGACATAGGTCACACTGGTTGGTAAAGCCATGTGCTCCGAGCCTGGTTGAATCAACATTGTTGCTTGTTGTTTCAAGTGATAATTAAAGTAGCGGTGGTGATGGTACTAGTGTTTGAGGTGCCATCAACAGCGTTGTAATTGGTGCAGTAGTAATATTTAAGTAGTATTCTCAAGAGTACCATCGCCTGCAGGATTGGTAGTGGTGGCAATTTTAATAGGTCTGAGCTTGACTATCTCAGCGCCTATTCCTTATCACAAGCAATATGACGCGCTTGAATCTATCATGGCGCACTAAAAGCCGTGACTTGGAAGGTGGTCAACTGTCGGCATTAGTCAGTCCTTCTCTCAGGATGGGAGAGCAAGGTTGCAATGGTTTCTTCATAATGTGACGTTTATGGCACTCAGACTTAATTGGAATACGAGCCATCCCTCTCACTTTCTTGCCTGAAATACTACTTTTGGTGCATAAAACATGGCATGTGGTGGCACGCCTAGGTGCGGTTTCCTGCTGCACCTGCCAGTGGCTCAATGACCCTGTCTCTGATCTTCTGGAATCTGTCTTGACAGGGGCTTTAAGCTGAAGATGAGGAGTGCGATAGATGCTTTGCATGTCACCGTCCCTGGGACACACGATGGACCTCGTCGGCAGCAACAGTATAAATGTCAACATGGTAATGATAGCAATGAGTTTGCAATTGTTGGGTCATCCCACACAATTACTGGTGCAGCTAATTATCCATCCGGCAATTCAGGTAGTTACGATTAATCCCGTGGCGCTGATAGGACTAGTAAGAAAACCGATTCAGTTTTGAAAAGAAGGCATAAATACTATTGAACATGCAGACACCTAGAAACTTCGCATTTCCTCTAAGAGATTCAGATTATTTGGCAAGCGTGCGTTTGTTCTCTATAATTCTCATACGGTCGACTCCTGTATATGGATAGTCGGTTCACTAAAGCATGCAGACCATTAGAATAATCGCGTTCTGTTCATCTCACTCACTATCCTTGTCTACCTGAAGCTATTTGCTTCTACTTACCCTCAAATATTCCTCCCTTTCCACTTGCGCGAAGGTATGAAAATTACCCAATGGAACCAGGCCAGAGTGCTCGCACAACTTTGCCAGAACTCTGTTGCTGTGCGCATTTCCTCAGAGGTCCAGATCTGATTAATCTTCTCAAGCCGTTTCTTTTTTTGCCACGGGGTAATGATAGGATTCCCATGTAATCCTTTTTGGTGCACATTTACACCATCAACTGCTCCTGGAGAATAACATCGTTTGATCAAACAACTAGGCATCTTTATCAATGGATCCGAGAATAGCATCCGACTTGACTAAATCATCAATGGCGTAATCATGGACCACCAGGTTTCTATCGAGTACCTAGAAAAATGCAGACATTTCGAGTCATCACCATGGTGCCGACTAGACACCCCAAGTAACATAAGTTGGTTTCTAATTGCTTATATGTTCTAACTAACCTCGCCTGATAAGACCTTATCGAAAGCAGACACGTAGGCGTCAACTTGTTTTGGTAAATGCATATCTGATGGTGTGTGACAAGCCACTTTTTGCTTGTTTTCAATGTGCCCTGTTTAGGTGTACATAGAAAAATTGAGACTTTGTCCACCTTCGAAGCAAACACTGCTTATGAGTGATTTGTTTTTTAAATGAGGAAATGACCGAAAATGATGCTATTGCTACCTTTGACATGACGTCTTCGTCGACCTCCCGTTCGGGCTCAGCCCAGTCCACAGCCACTTGATGCCCCCAAAGGTGAATCCGTCCAGGAATAAGCTTTCTCCGTGCCATTGCTGCAGCCTTATGGCTTTCATATTCGACAAACGCGAATCCCCGGTTCTTCGTCTTGTCCACAACACTCGGATAGACAATGACATCTTTGACGCCCTCCGTGGCCTTCTTCATCTCACGCAGTATTTCCTCCTTAGTCCTCGTCTTGGGAATGCCACCAACAAAGAGCCTACAGTTATCCACAGAGAAGCAGACTCCAAGTGGTTTTGATTTTCTAATCTCGTAGGCATCCAGTTTGCTTACAGCTCGCCGAGTGTCCTCTCGATTTGTATAGATGCAGAAACCATAGCCACGGTTGCAACCGCTGAAGTCCATCATCAGCCGAAACATGTAGACCTTACCAACGCTTTCGAAGACTGGTACCAGTTCGTCCTCGAAGCAGTCGCGAGGAATCTTCCCAATGAAGATTTCACAGCCTCGTGCTGGCGGAGGTCCTACCCAATCCGGTGGTGGACCGTACCGTCTCTGACCATTTTCCTGCATAATTGGGTAACGCGTTCTCTCAATAAGCTTCACCAGGGCCTCCTCTCGTGACATCCCTGTAGACTTGGACTTGGTTGGCCTCTCTGGAGGTGGGAACAGTGGGTACATGCTGGGAGTAGGGAACTCTGTTGGTTGCGCCACATTGTCTACCGAGTTGCTGGAGGTTTTTGAAATAAATGGCTCATCATCCAACGTCTCTCGCCGTGGTGCCACTAAGGACGCTTCGCAGTTTTGCAGTAGGGTGGTATCGCCGTATTTTTCTGGTTTGTCAAAGTCACCCTCGTCCTCCTCCACGTCTTCAGATTTGTCATAGGTATCCAGAAGACTGTAAAGAAATACGACTCTGTTAATGTAGATGAGACGGAATGAGTTCCATGCACACCGTCTTTTGATGATATAGAAGGATCTTAATTTCTTTGAGTCTTCGAATGCCTGTTGACCCGTTGTCAGGCCATAAAACCTATGGCCCGTCAGCTCCTTGGTGATAAATTTGAAGTGGAGCCTCTATTCTGAGCACTGATTGCTTCTTCGGTTAGGCAAATTAACCCAGGCCACAAAACGGAAAAAAGTCGCAATACTGACTGTTTACTAAAAAAAATCCGGTACTTACTTTGCAGCAATTAAGTATTGGAAATTTTGAATCCTACCAGAAATTGACCAATGGGTGCATCGCACTCGACCGACCTACCTACGCAGTCTGAAGGACGCTTTTTGAACCCGTAATTACTTGTAGGTATGAATTTTATTGCAGATATTCGCAGGAAAGTCAAGTGAATTTCCTTGACCAAATAAAATATCTGTACTTTTAGTTCTGTTTTGTTTCGATGATCTGATTTAAACATAAGACTGAAAGCTCAGCAACATACTCCCTTCCTTCATACCAAACTGATACTGCAAGTCTTTAAAAGTTCGAAAATGTTATGTCTGTTGTACCCTTGTATCATTTACTTAAACCTGCACTTTCGGGATGAAGGAAAATGTAATATGTCGACCACCTTGCTACCTGCACGCGTCATGACAAGGCTAGAAATCAGCCTATTTATTCAAGGGGCCACTGATTACTGCTAACTACAAGGTTGATCGTTCAAGGAAAAAGACTGACCATCTGAATCCTTTGCTTATTTTTCTGACCTTTCAAACTCTAGCAGGAAACAATCGACAGATAGCAAAGCTGCAACAAAATATGCGACATTTATAGGGGGTCTACGCCAACCAACGATCAGTCACACCGGCTTTTAGGTGGCTGAGCTAAATCAATGCATCGATTGACTGAATTCTCACCCGCTGCCCATAATTCAATCAATTCTCGGCCTGTCCTGTTTCCGGTGGGCTCAATTAGTTTAGTGACTGCGACGTTAAACTCGTGACCCGTATCGAGGGTGTTGGCGGCCACGCATGATAGTCGCATCATCGCTCAGCCAGCTTACGTTCGTTTACGCGCGATCAGAGCATGCGTTCAATCTGACCTGTGTAATAACAAGGACAGTTTAGGCACGGGATATGGGACCCTATGCCTGACTGCCGCCTCCGATTTAATCGGTCTTTGATTTTCATGACCTTTTTGCATATGGAAGCTTGGGGCCGGTGAGCCATTCCAACCCCTAGTCCCACATTAAGGCGCTCAGTCGCCTCTGACGCGTTCTTTATGTATGCTAGAGCCTGCCTTATCCTCGTTGGTGTTTCCGGGGTGTTTTCCGGGGAGCTAAAACGTAGGCAACGGCTTATAAACGCTCTCGGGTAACCATCCCGCACGAATCGGTCACGGAAGTATCGGGCATCACGTGCTTTCTTTTCCGAGTTTCTGACCAGTTTTAAAGTATGAAATTGCCACTGCACGACCCATTCTTCTATGTATAATTGAGGTATCCAGTCAAGTGATAAACGTCCTAACCACGACAGTTATGGCACTGGGCTAGGGGAGCTGGGGGTCAAGTACGTCAATTTTACTGCAGCTAGGAATGCGCTGATCCCTCTTGAGGATGATTTCCTCGGGAACGACTTCGCTCCTTACGTCCTATCCCATGAACCAGCTACCTCTCCGAACCTGTTGGTTGCCTGATAATGAAAGTTGGCGGATAACGTGCAACGGAAGTATCCGTATACGCGAACAACCTCCTTCTAATCCTCCACTCAAGCAAAGGCATCAAAAGTATATTCTCATTGTTCAGCGGCGCTGACTTATCACATTGTGGATTCTTGCATGATTCATGTGTAATGTTTGGTTGATAGGTGAAGTGTCCATGCGTGTGAAGAAAAATCCCTTGTGTGAGCTAGATGTCTGTATGCGCGGGTAAATGATATGTTGAATGGAGCCCTGATCTATGTTTTTTTTTGCTGGATGTTGCCATGTATTCTCCTATAGGCAAATATGTTTAGTGTCTAAATATCCAGCGACTGTGTGAATAGGATAACTGCGCATGGCGGGCATACATGGAGGATCAAGGCGCCGATGCTTTAGTCATGTTTCAGTGAATTCACAGGTGTCATACCGAGCCAATGCGCAATTGAAATGGATCATGGCGATTAGGACCAGTGGACACTGTGCCTGCATTGGGGGCAGTGGGGATGCTGATATTTGTCTTTTGTGTCTTGGTCAAATCCTCAATAAGATACCTACGGTGTCTACCGATGATAAACCGGAATTGGAACACGATGTAGTTAAGACAGCTCAGATAGGGGGTCATCGGTGATGATACTTGTGCATAGCGTGCTGATGGTAGCAACCCATGCCATCGAAGATAGGTTGTTTATGTAACACAGTGATAGATTTGGAGGCACCCAGCGAGAACAACCCCAGTCTTATACGTCAAAGGACGTGGGCATGCCGACAGGTGTCAGATGTTTAAAAAATTTGTCCGCAATCTTCCTTTCCTCCATGCCTTCCGCCTCGCCTTGACCTTTCGCGTTTTTTTGGTTTCAAGGATCTTTGCTGCAGTTTTATTCCCAGTGTTCCATGAATGCTCATCCTGTGGTTGGTCTGCCCAAGTCTCTTGGTTGCTTTGAAGATGCTTTAGAGGGATCCTTGGAGTACTCTGCTACTCTGTAGAACATCAGCGTCTGGAGTATTCTCTTCGCAGTTCCCTTTCATAATCTTTCAGGCGAGACTGAGTTAAAGACGATTTAGTTCTTCTAGCTGGCTTACGCACAATGACAACATCTCCGTCCCCTACAGTACTTGTAATTATTACGGCTGTGATCCTGTCTGATCTAGGCGTCCTCGATGATGTCACATATTATACCGCTCCACGCGTAAAATTCGCGGCAGCAGACCTGAATAGCTCAACCCATTCTTTTCGCCAGCGACGGACGCCGGATACCGAAAGTCCAAGCACCGCCTCCATGCCTTGCCGAACCGTGTCGAGCGAGGTGTTTAGTTGACCTCCTCTTCGACGCCTCCAAGTGGGCTGCGACGCCGGATCGAGAGCAGTAGAACTCAGCTCATGAGGTGGGCGACGGAAAATTTGCCCAAACCACCTCAGTCGTCTTTCTTGAATTGCCTGAGCTATCCTGCCTATATTGTTTCAGCGAGGGCAGACTGCCTCGTTTGAGACGTAGTCTGTGTACTCAACTCAAAGGATGGCCCTCAAGCAACAATAGTCAAATACCTAAAGTCTTCGTTCATCTACCACGCGCACAGCTTAGCTTTCACCACCGTAGAGGACTGACCGGACGGATGTAGGGTATACGCGGACCTTCGGGGCGACAGTCAGTAATCACGAGGGGTGCTTTCTACTGGTCAGGGATGCAGCTCGAAAAACGTTTGGTCTTCCCAGTGTTTATGAATAGGCCGACTAAAATAGCGATCCCATTCACCCGCGTCACCACAAATTGTAGATCACCAAAGCTTGAGGCTAGCAGGGCAATATTTTCAGCGTAGTCATTCGGGCGGCGTCATTCGGGCGGCGTCCAGGTGTAAGACCTTCCCGAGAATCCAGTTAATGGCGTAGTTGAACAAAATGGGAGACAGAATGCAAACTTGTCGAACACCAGATCGGATATCGAAGGGTTGGGAGATTGTTATGGACGATGACTCGTGCAGTAGTGGAGCGAAAGTAGGCCTTGATCAAGGCAATGATTTTGACCGGCACACCATCAAGTTCCGTTATTCGCGATAGGGGCTCACAATAAACTATTTCGAACGCAGTGGCGAAGTCAATAAAGCAGACGGTCGTCAGCTGTTGGTAGCCATGGTGGAATTCTAGAATGCGCCTCAGAGGGAATATCTGGTGCACGCATCGACGCCCAGCTCGGAATCCGGCTTGGTTGGGCTTCGTCCTAGAGTCATGCGCAGACTGAAACCGTCTGAGAAGGACGATAGTGAAGACCTTCGTAGCAACGTCGATCAGGCTTATGCCGCGGTAGTTCTTACACTTTGCCTTGTCGCCCTTCTTGAAGACAGGCAAGAAGATGCCCGAACCCTAGTTATTAGGAACTACTTCCTCTCCACACTTGCTCATTCACCTCATGAAACCAGGGCACCAGAGTGTTGACACAAGCCTTGTAGATTTCGGTGAGAATACCGTCCTCTCCAGGCACCTTGTGGTTGTGCAGCCTTTGTATTGCATTTGTAACTTCTCCCTCGGAAGGGGGATCACACGACACTGCATAGGCTGGGGAGTGATGAAACTCAGGTGCAGAGGATAGCGAGGATGGGGTTAGTTATTCATCAAAGTTGAGACGGTGCTCGAAGTGCTCACGCAAGCGATTGATCTTAGCCAAGTTGGCAGCATTAAAGCCACCATTTACATCGCGGACAGAGTCACTAAGTGTCAAGGGCTTACCACTAACTTGGCGGATAATTTTGCTAGAGTTTGCGAGTGTCACCAACGTTTGAGGCCTGCTCCATGGACGTCGCTATTACAGACCAATATTTCTGCCGGTCACCCTTAGCTGACTTTGTTGTCATGTTCCGGAGTTGGCAGAAGGAAGCATCGTTGTTGGACCTGGCTCGAGCCGTCTGGGCAGACAGTAGCATTATCTGAATTATATCTCTGATATTCAATAGTTTTACGTGGACAAGCATGCCACGGAGATTCCAGAATGTGTGTTGCATCTAGCTGAAGACTTGACTGACTCTGGAGATCCGACACAATTCCGTTCACGATATTAATGCTTATTGATCTGGTATGCGCCAAGTACGCGAACCTGCTTGGAGGTGTGATGTGAGTCTTACTGACACTTAACCTGAGTTATTTAATTTCCTAAATTAGTGCTGGTTGATAGTTATGTTACAGAACACTAAGGCTGTGTGTGTAGCAAAGCGAATACGTAGCCCTGCCTGGCACGGCAGGCCAAGCCAGCAGTGAAATGAGGCATTAACTCAGGCAATCAATCAGCTTGGGCTGCAGAATCGTGCCTTGCTCACGCGTGCGGCCGGTCGAACATTCGAGAATTTCTCGTTAGTGGATTCTTGCCCGCAGCCCGGCTAATCAACGACCGACACGCCATAGGTCGGAAGGTCCGGGAACGCACTTCTTGATTGGCAGACGATAGGCCAGAATGTTTCAGAATGCTCGGGACACCAAATAAATAAAGCGAGTTTTCGATAGAAGAAAATCCCGTGCATTCGCAGGCAAGGAATAGTGTGTGATTCCTGAATCTGTTCTCCTTCTCTTCCAAATACCCGTCTGACCACTGCCTTCTCTGTTCTGAAGTTCAGTTCAAAGTTTGGGTAGTCGAGGGCGGACCTCATTTTGTTGATTTTGAAAACTCAGTCGTCCGAGGATAAAATGCCATGGACATCGTCCTTGAGAAATTTCGTTACAGTCGTGAGAAGGTCATGACCGAAAGAATCCGAGTTCGAATCCTGTGGGTTGAAAAACCTGTGATCGGGAATGGCGGGCAGACGACAACTAATAGGCCAGAAGTAGCTATCACACTCTCCCCTTTCTTGACCGCTACTCATTCCAGTACGACTTTTGTTTCCGCATACATACGCCCGAGGTTGAATAGGTGTCCATTGGTTCAGCAGTCAACCTTGATTATATGCCGCTCCTTACGGTAGACCTTTACTAGCCTGGCATAGCAATTGAGACTGCAGTTAATTGAAGTACACAAATCTACCTTGCCTTATGCGTCACCTTAAATACCCTAACGACTGACCTACTTTACGCCACCATGCAACTGTAAAACCATCTGCGGGAATAGTTATACACATCTTTCTTCGATATAATCTTCCAAACTCAATTGTGGTTTGATTTATTGGAGGCCTTTGTCAAAATTTCCAGGGTGTCGGATAGGTTACTCCATATTTTTGGCACTTTTCTACAGTTGAGGAGCCGCGTGCTGTTTATGGAGAGAATTCCTAATCCGACAGTTCGACCGTCGTAGTCCGACGATGTCCACCGTATGCTCCATGGGAAAGTGGAGCAGGGACGGTGACTTGCGCGTGATTTAGTTTAAAGTGATAGTAGACTTGCGCTGCATCTACCGCACTCTCTCCTCCTCCCCCACCTGAGCCCGGTGTCAAGACAGAGTCAAGAAGACCGGAGGCAGGAGAGGACGCAGGTGGCTGGCGCGGCTGGGCCCCCTATGTCCAAGCCGCCCCTAGGCGTGCCACCACACCTCCCATGTTCGGCATTTGTTATGGGAGCGCAACCCGAATAACGCCTGCCGTGTCCAAATGTGGCCCCCATGTTGGTCCAACGCATCTACCACGTGGCCCGTTTAGGGGGCAGATGCACACACACACACATCTTTTCAGCAGTGCTATCAGAAATTTCGTGATAGCTGTTGATGTAACATTGCCCATTTACTTTTCACTTATAGAATTGGTCAACCAGTGGTCGTAACACTTGGCTTGGAACCTATTGGTCATTTCAATCGTAAAGTAGGTAGCCCACAACTGACGTTGTTTGTCTACTTCACATAAAGCCTGACCTCTTTCGATACATCGAAATCTCCAAGTCTGCCTCATTAAACATTTAAGCTCTGTGCGAGACTGACTTTGGGAAGGAATGCCACTACGTGATATCGAATGCAGGGTTTCAATCCATTATTAGATATGTAAACCACTTATCAAACCAATGGACTACTTGGATAACAGGTTCGAAAAAAATCATTCCACGCGGTTAAATTTTTTCCTGATTATGAACCCTCACAGACAGCTAATAGATTTATTTAGTCGTTAAAATCATAACCTATGTAGAGCTTGTATGTTACACTTATGGAACTGATTGATTGCTGTGTTCGGTCACTACATAGATAGTGATGACAAAGTTTGAACGGATTATCTCATGCCATACATTAAATGCCATGGTCTTGACCTTCTGTCGCTAACTAGTTAGAGCGTTGGGCTTCTAACCACCAGGTCACCAGTTCGATCCTCAAATGTGGCAAATCCTTGGGTTGGGTGTGGCTGGCTGATGACGTCTAATAAGCCAGAAATGTCCGTTGCAGTTTCCCATACCTTTTTCGATAAGGCCATTCGGCTTATACCAACGACAGGATTCGGACCGCGGTGATCGCATTATTAGGCATTTGACATGTTAGGAGTACCTCCCTGAAGGTGCACATTTTCATTTTTCCTGCTGCATTAGTTACTCGAAGCAAAGATTCAAGTGTTTTATCCACAAGTGGTGTATGAGGAAGCTGGATAAAAACAAAGCTATCAGTAAGTGACAACGCCACCCCGAATTACCCTTCAGTTTCAGCTTCATGAAAATAAGACAATAAATCAGCGAATTTGCATGAGGGTAAGAGCAAGACCTATTAGCACAAGAGATTGTCTATTTACTTCGTTTATTTCAGACTATGCCTCAAATATCCATAATGTGTGGACGAGCTAACTTAAATGGGTTATCGACAGCTGTCTCAGTTAACTTTAGGGGTCGCATACAGAGTCCTGCAATGATTTTTCGGACCCCTAACAATGGTCACTTATTGTTTCTAGTAGGATCCTAAAGATAAACCATAAAACAGTGAAATGTTAACAACAGCGAGACCGCAATGTCCACTTTGATTTACTGTTTGGCCTTCCCATATTGCTCTCCGTACTGAGTCCAAACTCTTCAGAGGCAGCGGAACCTTGCATAAAAGGAAACCCCATAGTAAAATTTCCATTTTTGGAGATGGCAGTAGTTTTACTTGTATTGCTTGAAGATTTTATAAGAAACTACAGACTTGACCTAAAGTAAAGACTTTGGGATAATTTTTCTGGGTTGAAGCATAATAGCCGGACCCCTGACAACATTGGATCTAAAGTACCTCTCCCTGATTTCATTTTCACGCGTTTAACTTTCGTCCTTCTGTCACCTGCATTTCCATTTGGCTCTGTTTGACGCCGGTTCGGGTTTGCTTTCCTTTACACCGATCCTGTAGGCCAATTCTCTTGCCATTTGCCCCCGCCATAGCTTTCCGTTTCCCTTAAATCTCATGGGTTCCATTTAACTTATTTATAGTCGGTAATTGGGTTGTAATTACCCGACTTTCTTCATTGATTTCGCAGGTTAACCACTTTTTCACTCTGCTATAATCATAAAACCCCTCCTACCACGGTGTCTGTAAGACAGTTTGCATTTCCGGCAATGTTCTCAGGGGGTCCGGCTTCTTGCTTCCACCTACTTCCTTTTCCGACAGCGTGGTGTTCAAAGGCTGCCAAAGAACGCTCGATAGTATATGAGCAGTTAATGGCACTGTTTCTATATGCCGAGCACGGTCACCAATCATAAGTGTAGGCAGGTGGTTTGCTTACATTTTGCGGCTGTATGTAGCGCTTGCGAGGGGCTTGACCCAGTAACATAGACCTTCTGCTATAAATTCCATTTTTGAGTGGTTAGCTTTTTAAGCTCCTCAGAAAGTGCTATGCGAACTCGTAGTCAATTCTTCGTTAAAAATCTTTCAGCTGCGTCCTGCAGTAGCATTAGGTTAAAGAAATACGTGATTGGTTTTTCGTTGGTGTCTGAGCTGCCAGCGTGATGAATCATTCAATATGTAAATATAACTGACCACCCTTTGGAACTTTGTGAATAGTAAGCGGTTATGATAGTTCGAAAAACACGAGCATGCGCGCAGATGCGGCAGTTTAACCGTTGATTATGACGAGGTCCATCGTGTGCTAGAGAGCAGGGTGGCGCCGGGCCGGGAACTTGCGTTTGAATGAGCTTTAAATGTTAGCCGACCTGAGCTGCATCTACCGCACTCTTCCTTCACCTATCCAGGACCGATGTCCAGACAGTGAAGGAGACCTGAGGTGGGATCGAGTGTAGGTGGCTGGCGCGGCGTGAGCCTGCGCGTTCGCATGCCACCACCATCTCCAAGTGCGAAATCTTTAAAAGATTTACTCTAAGTTCGCGGTCGAAAGTCAGTTTGAACATTTAACACAGCATCTTTCGGTTTCAGGGAATAATCGCTTGCTATTTACAGGCCGTTAAGAGGTAGACAGTGGTATGGGAATTTTGATGGATTCTGCACATCCCTAGCACGAGAACAATCCAATGTCCAAACTTTTGGTACCGTTGTGAAGTTTTCGATTTATCAATTCCAATTAAAGGAATGAAGACAATTATTGTTTCACTTCTTAGTGTACTTCTCCCGGACGCTAGAACGAAGGTACACAATTGATGGCAAGCAGATTGGACGCAAAGCTTGAATAACAATTAAAGGCGTCTAATGTGTTATCCTTCTTAAATACCTCGGAACGTAGTCCATGAACTTGAAATAACTCCTTCCATACGAAGCCTTTTAGGCTCGCTCCGATAGCTGACGGGAAGATTTTAGCTAAAACCCATCAATTGCTGCAGAGTAACCATGTAATAGTCATTCACTACCAATAGCTAATCTGTAGTCTACACTGAATGATTTACCATAATGGTTTCTAAGGCACTAGTTAAAAGTTCAGACAGGCATGTTTGGCCGATCTTTTCTTGCTGCATGACACAGCTACGAGGGTACTAGCCCACCAGTTGTTCATCCTACGTTCCCGTGCGCTGAAATATTCAAATTCAGTATTCATAAAAACTTTCGAAGCAAACTTAAAAACCATTGTTCCAAATGAATTCCACCAAGTTTATGCCGAAATTTGCGAAGGAACTCAGCCCGACAGCGTGGAAACTAGAATATCCACCAGAAAGAATACATGAAACGTTGGGGGACGCATTGACGAGTCATACCCCTCGCAGTTGAATCCTGCTGTCAAAAAAGAGTGGCGAACCGTGGCTGGGCTTATAGGTAGTACCTGGGCTGTCAATATGGTAAATCACTTAGTATTTAGAAGTAGGCATATTTGCTAGTAGCTCACTCCAGAGATCAACCATGTGTGTATCGGACGTAGGTAAGGAAAACAAAACTATTTGCCATGAAACCTTACGCAGACCCATGAGTACTGTTTTTTATTGTTTTAAGAAATAAGTTTAGCTTCTGTCTGACTTCAGAATCTCTTAAGCCAAAATAGACCTTCCAATCAATTTTATTTTAGTTCCAAGCAAGCATTTTAACGTCAGGTTTATAAGTAAGGCATCATAGAAGGGAGCACTCACCAGTCTGACCATAATTGATCCAGATCAAGCATTATAAACGAGAAGATGCGGGGACAGCGTGCTACTGGCCGAACAGGCAGAGGCACCCGCGCCTGAGGTCACAATAAGCTGTACACGAGCGTGGAATTATGTCACACAGATGTTTGAACACCAGAGCGTATCGATTTTTTAGTTTAATTATACGCTGCCTGGCGGGGGAAATGTCGGATGAAGTAAAAAATTAGCTACGCCCAATTCAAAAGCTGGGTTGGTTTAAGTGTACGTTTGGTGGTCAAAGTGCCCCGGTTGCGTTAGGAATAACCAAATTTTTATGTTTTTATTATGTATCGCTAGTTAGTCATTACGAGCTGTTCAAAGTCCGCATTTTATACGGCGTCATAACATAGACCCGCGGATCCCTTGGACCATCCTCCAATATTTATTTCTAGAGAAAGTATCTTGTAGGTAATCTAGAAAAACACTTCCTCTAGTGGTAGCCTGCGAGCTACCTTGCATTGTCAGATTTGGAATGCTTGTATAGTTTACGTGATACCTCGTTCATTTCACCAGAAAATCCCTTAAGCAAAATCCGGACAGACTGCTTTTAGGTTTTTGTCAGAATTTGACGCAATTATGTTTCTAGCGGAATCTACGACACCGGATTTTAACCAAATTTATCTTTGTTATCGAGAACTATATTCCGTCTAGGTTAACTGCAGAGTAAACGAATCATTTTTAGCTCCATGCCCTTTGATAATGTAGAAACGGCCCATGCAAAACACCTGCCAGCAGACGTCTAATATTATAACAGGTTAGCCATCCAAATATATTCGTCGAAAAATATACGGAAGAAGACACAGCGTAAAACAGAGACGGGGCACTGCCGGATTTCGAAACCGCCATCGGTCTATTCAGGGAAACTGACTAGGGAAATTCTGGGCAGCTTATGAAATATTCATTAGCACTAAGCAACACATGCTGGGTATATAACTGTAAGTAACTTCTGCCAAATCATCAAGCCCTTAGATAAAGTATATCTACTCTAACTCATTTATTATAGTATATTTTCCGTAATTAGGGTTTAAATGTTCCCTCTGTTATCATTTTCAGTCATGTTCAAATTTCCTACCATGTCGTGTAAAAAGGTCGGTTTACTCAATCCTTTGTTTAGCTGCCTAAAAGAGATTGGTTGTGAGGTTGCTGTACAATGTACGGGTATCGCAATGCATAATCTTGTTACCACCACCAACCGCTCAAAAGAACAGTCTTTAGAGGCGTCGGGAACCCTGTATATTTCTTGCTCAGCACTTTTACACGTTTAAGCACCTTATAGCGAAAAACTTTTCGGGATTAGTAATAGCAGCCAAGGGCTCATTTTATCAAGTTTTAGTGGCATTCATCCTGCATATGTTAAATTCCAGATAACTGTTCCACCTGTGTGTTCCCTGTCATGTAAGGGCGATATGAGATCTTTCTTCACAAACGTCCAGTATTCTGTAAGAGTGAAGTGACCTATTCCGTTCGAATTCACCATCCGCCAAGTGTACGAACCAAAAGGGCAATGCAGACGTCGACAGCGCAGTCTCGGAAAAGAAGAGGCCATTGGTGTTGAAACGATTCAACAAGTATTTGAGTGGATTCACTTTTACATCAGACACCGACGGGGGCATCAAAGGCAACTGCATTTTAGAAATCATGCATTACCTCTGCTTTCCCCACTTTGTCTGTTGCTGTCCCTGAGGATGAGTTCAAGAGTTCATCTGAATGCCCGCGGACGAATAAAATTTTCCTGTCAGTAATCGGTATTGACCTTCTCAACTGCTTCCCGGAACTCACCTTTTCGCTTAAACTTCGGTTCCTGAGATCCATGCTTCGGTAGCGGCGCATTTCCGCTTCCATCTATATTTACATTACTGCCAACTCACACCGGACGCTGAAAAAAAATGGCATAGGAATAGTTGACATCGATATATCGATCGATCGCTTTATCCTAATTAGTTGGTTTTCCGATGACTGAGGGAACCTTCAGGGAAAGCGGCGACTTTTTAAGCCTATTAAAACCTGCTGGCTACCCCTCAAAAAAATTTCAAGGCACCCAAAACGCGATTATCGGTTTTTCGGGATCCGTGTGGAAAATATGGAGGCTCATAAATGAGCTTTGAAAGTTCCTTTCGATATCAAAGGTTGAGGCTCCTTTCATGGGGGGATTTTCGGTAGTGATGGTATATGAGCAGTACCGACATAGCGAAGGCATAAAAATGGGTCTAATGCAGAACCTCGCGGGAGAGGCCCTTTAACATTCACACTACAACTCAACCTTCCAAAAAATGATTTGGCTGCCATGAGGCTGCCTAGAACGCTTTTAATGATCAAGCATGCAATCATAAAAAACCGTCAACGTTCTAGTTTCCTCAAAGATTAGTGCATGAACTTGGCGTGAATCCTTTGGGGCCACATCTTTTCAGGGTTACTCCAAACGTCAGTATGAACTGTCGAGGTGAACTCCATCAGCTTCGGTAGAATAAGCGCATAATCGTTACAAGCCCCAAAATGGCTGACAGGGGCAAACGGATTTTGATTGGTTAACTACGGTGCTAGACAAACGCTCGGGCACGTGCTTCGCCAATTTTGAGTCGTCGCATAACGAATCTCTGAGAGACAACAGTCAACATCTGATAGCTGCTAATTGGCAGATTGTGTATATTACGTGGTTATTCAGTCAAATCTGATGGAGTTCAGCTTAAGTGTTCGGCCAGGCAAGGAACTAGAAACTGTCCTATTCCAGGGCCCTAGGTTAATACACAGGAACATTTGGGGTAGTTGTAAGGTAGCGGAATAACCACGTAAAATTACCAAGCTGCCAATAGGCAGTCATTTTAAATTTCTACTGCGTTCCAACGTTTCCCTATAACTGTACTGGCCTGAAGAGAAATTATCGAAAAGCAGCGCGTATGCTCGCCAAGTCGTCTTTTGAATCATTATTGAATTATTGACCATACGAAGAGCAGGCATACTACCTAAAATTCAAGTTATTGGAATTTTGAATAGGGTCACTTCTATTACTCCGAGGGGATGGCGTTCCTAATCCCGTGCCTCACCACCTTTTCACGTCGAACTTAAAACCATGCATGTAGAGGTTTGTCGCGCAATATTTACTTCAATTTCACGTGTTACTTTTTTGCTAAAAGTAGTTGGTTAATATCGAATATTCTGGTATAGATCAGAATGCATATGGAGAATTCTTTGAGACTTCTACTGAGCAGACGCTCCCCTCCCCCCACACACAGCGGCGTCATTCATCGGCTCAAAAAAGCTCGAAACACAATATTAATACAAAACTTTGGAGGTGATGGATGTGCGGCTTTTTTGTTGAAAGAAGGTTAGTGCGGCACAATGAAAAATATTTTGAATGCGAAGAGAACGGCGGTGGAATGGCCTATTTGAGATCTTATATCACCAGGATCTCGGTCACGCACACTTGCGGTTATTCACTCACTTTGGAAACTACTCCGCAAGCAGACGGAACCGGTGCGCAGGTCTCACATGCTTGGCTCAGAACACTGCCAACCGTGGCCCAAGGAACACGGGTTTGCTTCGCAGTGGTAAAGCACTTGATCCTAGATACTTTCAACCGATGAATGGCTGGCTAAAGACAGCGGAAAAACCAGAAACTGAATTCTCATCCCCCCCTTCCGGTTCCCAGAAATCATCCCTCAGTTAAAGTTGTGGGACGTAGAAGAAGTGAACATAATATCTCCCTCTCCCCCCCCCCCCTCCAATGACCGAATCCCTTAGGATTGTGATGCCATAGGAGTTAGCAGTCGACTATGCCTCATTTTCCTTTCTTGCCTAGAAAAAGTTTCATTCACTTTCCATCGCAAACGGTTCTTGGCCTATTCCGTTTACGCCAGTATAACTATATGGTCGATTTGCCATGGGACCAGAAACTTAAAGGGCACAATGAGCTATTTGTTAAAAAAGAAGGAGCTGGGTGAGGGAAGGAGGAGGGGAAGAGGACATGAAGCGGTGGGAGCAGGTTTAGAGGCATTATTGCCGATACAAGCGAAAATGCGAATCCCAGGAAGTAATTGAGAAGAAGTAGATGCGATCGCTGAAACAAGAGCCTGACTTTTCGGATTCCAACTCGAACCCATTATCAGAGACAGTAGAGGATACGGGTACTTCGTACACTGGGCGTTTCAGTATTTATAGGATGCAGTCGCTATGCTACTGCATGCCTATGGCAATTAAAGGCTCGATATGGCAGTCGATAATGACTGCGCTCTGGTTTTGACGGCCAGCATTTGGGTCGTTATCCGTTGAAATTTCGTTGTAGGTTGGCGTGATGATGGTTCAGTCGACTGGCTTACCGGCAGTGGCATTGGAAATTTTTTTCGCCAGAGCGCTTCCCCGGTGGCCGGTAGTTCGCGTCCGATGTAGCCTTTCAGTCTCTCTAGCGTAGTTTTTTGCCCTTAACTTTACCAGATACGGCAATTCGCGTCTGGAGCAGTCTCCGACGTAGTTGCTTTGCCCGGAACTGCACCAGATCTGAGAAACAACTCCAGGTGTTTCTTGCGGCGGCAATGGCTCCTTTGGTCTCATCACCTGATGCCTTAATTATTGCCTCCGGCCTGTGTAAAACTCCAGCTGACGACGTCCAAGATGTTTTTGACGTATTGAATCGCACGCCAATATTTAGGTTCGGTATGATTTTGTCGTTCGTCCCGTTTGCGCATGCATCGGTTGATGAAAATGCGTGGGTAGCCATTTTCTCTGAACCTCCATCGAAAATATTGTAATTCGGCCACATTGTCTTCCGGTTCACTACAGTGCGTCTCAACACGCCGATATAGGGTTCTTACGTAAATGCGTTTGTGGCTAAGTGGGTGGCTGCCGTTGAAGTTCAGTACTTGCATCGTAGTGGCCTCTTTCTTGAACACTTTTGTCTTTAGACCACCACAATCTGTGTGACAAACGAGGACGTCGAATAAGGCCAGCTGGTTGTTTTCTTCCTCCTCCATCGTAAATTTTATGTCCGGGAAGACGCTGTTGAGACGTTCTTTGAATGTGAGCACCTGATCACAACGACGAAGGTGTCATCCACATACCGAGCCCAGAATTTCAGTCTGTGGTGTCGGAAGAGCAGTGACTCCAACCGTTGTAGAACCACCTCGGTAAGCAGTCCGCAGATCAGCGAACCCACTGGTGTTCCCTTCACCTGCTCGTACATTTTTCCGTCAAACGTTAAGTACGTCCTGAGACAGAACTTCAGGAGCTGAAGAACTTGAGCGTGTCCAAGGTGATTCTCCGCTTCATCGTATTTGCTTCGAAGGAGCAGTTCAACGGTTTCGACTGCCAGGCCTTACGGAATAGAAGTAAAAACGGACGTGACACCAAAAGATACCATGATGTCACTTGGCAGGAGGCTTACCCCTTTACGTTTCTCCAAGAATTATGTTGAGGAGCTGACTGTGCTGTCCGAATCACTGATAAGAAATTTGAGGTGCCGAAACAGCCACTTTGCCAGTCCATACGTTGGCCATCTGCTCCTCCTGAGTAATTATAGTCGTGCTTGCATTCGTTGATGATTGCTAACCGATCGCTAACGGAACTCACTCGTTCCGCTCTGCCTTGAGGCTCACTCTTGAGCCCCGCCAGCAACCGCATAGCGGCTAGTCGTAGAATAGGCATATGAATACTGCCGGCAAATACAAGGGAGACTGGAATGGCCATTTCTGGCTTATTAGCCGTCTTCAGCCAGTCATACCCAACCCCAGGTGGTGCACCACCCGAGGATCGAACCCGCGAACCGTTGATCAGAAGTCCAATGCTCTAACCATCTGCCTATTCTACGACTAGCCACTGTGCAGCTGCTGGCGGGGCTCGAGAGTTAGCCTCAAGGCAGAGCGGAACTAGTGAGTTCCATTAGCGATCGGTGAGTGTTTATCAACGAATGCAAGTCAATAGTCCAGATTTAAACCGGCAAGTCAACGAGCCTGCGGCTCAATGGTTAGAGAGTTGAACGTCTGATCAACGGGTCACGGGTCCGTACGCATCCACTTGCAACAGACGGAGGAGAGCAACCAACATTCTGGCACCCTCTACCGTATGTATCAGTATCAACGGAACGAATCGCTGCGGAGTTCGATGAGGGTATCGCCCATCGTCCGTCAGCTACCATGCGTACCCAAACTGGAGGTTGGTGAGAAATGTGATGTTATTTATCAAATGCCATGTAATGGCTGTTCTGCCATTATACAGGACAGACCGGACGATGACTTAACTCGCGAATAATGGAGCATAAATTGACATTGCTGAGAGGCGACATGTTGTCTCAGATCGCTACCCACACCCTGGAGGAAGGCCGCGAAGCACGCAGGTAATCGCGCGAGACAGGGCGGTAAATGCTGGAGGTCTAGGTGTCTGACACCAACTCCATCCGATAGTTTGACCGTCGTAATTCGACGATGTCCACTGTATGTTCCACAGAAGGGTGGTGTAGAGACGGTGACTTGCACAGCATCTACCGCATTCTCTGTTCCATTGCTCGCCTGTGCCCGGTATCAAGACACAGTCAAAAAACCGGAGGTGAGGTCGGGCGCAAGTGAATCATATCCCACAGTGTGTGAAAGCGGGACGCGGCCGGAGCCTGCACCCACGCGTGACTACGCTCGGCATAGCCCCCCCCCGCCCTCCTCCTGTTCAGCATTTGTTATGGGAACGCATTCCAGAATAATAACGCTTGCCATACCCTGATTTGGCCCCCGTTTAGGGGGCACACAAATCCATCCGCAGTCCCGTTGTTCGCGCGACCAAGAGGAGCGGTCCAGTTCCCAGCCAGGATCGCATGCCGTCACGACGCTGCGACACGACATGGACTCGGCCCTACCACGAACACCACCCCCCTTCCGCTAACCCTAGCTCCCCACATCCTCTCAGTTAGGCTACAAAAACCAAGGGGAGAGAGAGAGTGTGTGTGTGTGAGAGAGAGAGAGAGAGAGGGAGAGAGAAGGAATAAGCTTCATTGTAAAGTTATCATTAAAAATTTCCAGAGAAAATGGTTCCATTCACTGAGAGGATAGGATAAGTTAACAGATTATGCAAGAATCAAAAAAGGTTACAAATGGACATCTAATGGGGCGACAGTTCCAAGCTCAGCTTCTGTATTTCAATCTCTTCCCATGTAAGGGAGCGTGCCAGAAATGGCAAACCAGAGCATTGATTTTGCACGCTCCGAGTCCCTGATGATGATCTCCTGTATGAAACCGAAAGCTCAGGCTAATACACCTATTGTCACAGTGATCGCGTGCCCATCTTCTTTGCAAATATTTCACTCTCGCATTGTTTATTTCCGTGGCTGATAAAACAAAATTTAAATAAAACGAAAAGTGCATTATTATAAACAGTTTATTGATAAAGACGTTCTATACAATCAGTCTGTAGGTCATAAAAATCCTCAAAGCAAATATCAACTTCAAGTCAAACAGTTTTGCAGCAACTGGCAAATAAAAGTAGAATATATGGCGGAGTTGAATGGAAATATCTTTCTAAAAGCTCCAGAAGCCATTTATATTGAATGCTTGTGGACTGTGCAGGAAATTTTCAGCCAAATTTTCAGTTGTGGTAACCAGCCGAGGCGATGAGGATCCACTGAATTCTGAAGAACTTAACTTTGAGAAAAAAAGAGATGTCTGTTGTGCTCTCAAGTAATCCGGAGGGAGACTAAAGATCGAATCACGGAAGATGACGAGTTGGCGTTTCCATTTTGTCCTTATTAATAAAAATATGACATTTAGTTACGATATCAACGAGTTAAGCAGATATATGCCTTAGCAAATCCATGGATATTATACCTTAATATCTTCTTAGTAATGATACGCAAAGTTGAGCGTGTTTCAAGCAAGTTACCAAGCCTATGTTCTACACATCTATTGTCAAGTAGACTTGCTGCTTTAAAACACCAGTGTAGGACATTATACGGTGTCAGGTTCAGCGTTAAATAGACTTCATTTAACATGTACTACTTCAGAAATGCATAGAATTTTCTTGCAGAACCCATCGAAATTATCAGGATAGAAGTCTGGGCTGAAAATAAATGCTTACCTAGTGGAAGGTGATCATAGGTGAACTGAGGCGGAACTAATAGAACGATCAAAAACGTCTACTAAATATAATAAAGTAACTATGACAGCTAAATGTGTGATTTGGGGAAGCGGTCTAGCGACTAAACTTGCGTCTGGGTAAATAGAAGCGGCATTTCAGATAGAAATTAAGCCATCTGAAAGGGGTAAGCTCTAAGTATTCTGTATTTATTCATCTGCCGCAAATTTCGGCTCAATTACCTTCGATTCTGATACCAGGTCTTCACTTGGGTCTCTTTTAAACCAAGACGAGTTGCCAGAAATGCTCTGTCTGACACGCTGAGATATTTTTGGGCACAAAAATATCCCTCCAGTCCGGCTAACTGTGTGTGAGAGAAGCATGTCCGCCTTCGTCTGGTCTGACTACTTGGCAATGGCGTTCTTGAAGATACTTTATCCACGTTAAATTGCGTGGAAAATCGCGCAGACTTTAAGCGTTCTTTCCGCCGTCTGGAATTCGAGGGACTCTGAATCCTCGCGTGTGTAGGCGCCGTAGCGAATTTCGACTCCTGGCAGGTTTCTTTACCTTAAAGTAGGATCTTCTTAACTGAATAAACGTGCTCAAGAAAAGGATATTTCGAACTCCGAAAATCATATGCGATCGGCGTTTACAAGTTAGATGCGAATGCATGCGATGAAAAAAATCCTAAGGGAAAGATAGTAGTTGAAAAGGGGTGTTCTTCATGAAAAGTGACGAACTTAATCGAGATGATCGTTTAAAATCGCCTCAAATGTCGTACGTGTTGCTTATTTGCATAACGTATTCTGTAAGAAGTCCTTTTTGCACTGCAGCTATGTTTCAAGGCAAGTAATTTAAACTTAAATGTAAAAACTTTCGATGGAGAAGATACTTACAATACCCTCGAGGGTAAGGATAGGTTATGAAACCCCCTGGCTTAACTATACATAGTTAACTAGTATATGTGTTTTAGCAGGCCTTTTTTGATTAGCTGTTTCGTAGCTACGGGAAGTAGCTCTCTGTATGTTAACAACTACAGTCCTTTCACGACATGCACAGTTTTTTATTTTGATGTTTGTGATTGAAATACCTTTCATTTATTGAGAGATGTTTTTTTATTGTTGTGTTATCGTGCTCGAATTCATTGTTTTCCATTGGCTCAGGGGAATAACATTGATGGGAATTTGTTTATTTATGTTTTCTTGCACAAATTTGCTGGTTTTCTGCAGTGATTTCCAACCCGTAAAATCCCTATAGCCACCATTCCTGTTTAACAGGGCTTTGAGGGCTCTGAAGGGAGCTTATATAACCTACCGTTGCCCTTACTACTAACTGATTCAGGCTAAATTTGTGCGTCCGAGCATTAATGTATGATATCCTACTAGAGGGCAGTGACCTATCGGTTGGGCCAAAATACACTGCGCTAACTTATCATTAAATTTCTTCTTGTCAAGTAAATTTTCCACAAAATGGAAATTTCTTATTTTTTTACAAAACAGATTTGTAACTCTGATTTGTGATTATATGCCCTAAAAAATCAGTACGTACGCTTACAGAAATCCTCTGCTTTATGAGTTATATGAAAATTTAATTCTGTATTGATAATAGTATAAGGGAGTCTGTAGATAAGCAAAGATAATGAGGGTACTTTGACTTCAGGATAGATAAAACCATATACTTACCCGGACTGACAGTTTTTACGTCCAAAAATGCAAAGACGAGTACTGGGAGCATCTTTCTTATTCTGCCACCTGGAGGGACTCGATGTCAGACGCGCTGCAACTTACCTTATTTACTCGACTCCTGTCAGGTCGAGTGCTGATTCCGACGAGGTCCAGCGTGGATCCCATAGCAGGGATGGTGACTAGCGCGCGAATTAATTGATAATTATAGAACATTCGTGAAGCATCTACCGTACTCTTTCCTCCTCTCCCACTTGTGTCGAGTGTCGAAACTGGGCTCATCACGGTTATGAAATACCATGGACTATTTCCCGTGCGAAAGCAATCTCGGGAAAAAATTGCGGAGGTTCCTCTGACTACTGATTGGGTCTGCATGCCAGAGCAAAGACAACACTCTTACTCGATTCTGTAGCACTCACTGATTGGCTAGCCGGTTTCACATGCCTATTTCGGAGCCGGTTTGTCCTGCTCTGTGTGTATGGTGGCGTTTTCCATTCGCCTTAGATTTGGACTCCATTCTGTGCCCGTTTTACATAACAACCGTTACGCGAGAAGGGGAATTTCTCCTGGCTTGAGACGCAATTTGAGAAATCGCTGGCTTTTGTTGTGCTGACCGCTTTACCGATCTCATTGAGCGGGATCACATCGCCAACCTAGTCCTGGTCTGTCAGCCAACACCCTGATTTAAATCCAGTACGGGCACAAACTCACATTATAATGTAAGATGAACAATAACTACAACACGCCAAATCAGATATCCACAAGTTTCCGAATATTACGATCTTTAGATGGCAAATTTTCTTGCACATAAAATACAGGCAGTAACAGATTTTATTAACTGTTAAGCTAAAGTGTGAAATACGTTTTCAATTACAAATGATTACGTAAATGGGATTTTAGTATCGATCATTGTGTGGCATAATACCATAGTATTTTGGACACGTCAGGATGCCGGCTTTTGAATACAGTTCTTTTTGGGCACAGGCAATAATCATACTCAGTAAAACTTGTCTATATAATGATTGTGCATTTTTTCTATTGATTTTCGATGGCCTTATAAAGTGACATATATGTTATAGAAACCGTGCCCAAAAATATCCTTTCTTTTATTTCCCCAAATATAAGCTTTTGGTTTTTAAATTTTTTTTTATTATTAGATTTTTAAGACAGTTAAATGGCTATTCAACTAGCATCGTATCTGCCTTTTAGCAGTGGTCCTTATGAAGTATACTACATTATCAGAATCGCTCGTAAAATCATATAAGAATTATACGGTTTGCTCTTAATGTAATGTGGTAATTCATTATGTTTACTTCCGCGCAAAGTACACAGCTTTTAGAATAAAAACTCTGAATGAAAATAAATGGCCGAGCTGGCTAAAAATTATCCGGAAGCTAGAAAACGTGTTTTTAAACCTAAATGAGCCCTTCCTTTGAATTTAAAATGGACAAAAGTGATTTTTCTAATGAATGTCCTGTAAAGGCATGATTTTGATAAAATATAGCTGATTTGATTAGGGCGTGGAAAATTCAACAGAAATAATGCACAATACTCCAGTAGTCTGCTTTTTACGTAAGCGGTCAAAAGAAGTGCATTCAAAAGCCAACACCTTTCTGGAATATCATGCGGTGCTTCCGAAAACTTAAAAATATTGCAGTCCTACTTAAATCAGCCTTTCTACTCGAAAACATTTAAGAATTTGGGTTAAAATTTTATGAGATTGGTCACTGATAGACTTGCACCTAGACTGTTGAATGTACTAAAGTAAAATGGCTAAATGGAAACCTGGGCTTACCTGGCCAACCTCTTCACGGAACCGCAAATTCAATCACCAGAATTTATAAAATACATCGGTAAAAGCGATCGCTGCGACAAGTACTTTGTTCGCCTCAATTTTAAGATTTCAGCTCGAACCCATCTTCGAAGACAGCATCAGCTACAGATGCTGATCCTGTCTGATTCCTGTCTCTAAAGATTGGTTCGCGCTGGAATCAGAAACGTCAGGTGAATAAATTCAGTTGACAGAAAGTCTCAAATCAAAAATCGTCTTCTGCAAGGATTCTTTATTGAGCTCCAAGGCACAGTGAAACCAGAATATCCCGTTGCTAGGTCACTGAAAGTAATTCCAACATATACATATATATTTTGCAAGGTAAATATATACCTTTTAACAGGCCTATCTTCCAATACGCACACGCATAGATAAAAAACGGTAAAAGTTGATACAAAAATCTTATCCTGGAGTTCTCAGTCGACAGAGTAGCACGATGTTTCTCGTAAAAAGACATTCGAAAAGAAGGTATGCTTACCTGAACGCAAAATGGCCTCCACAGAAAACTGATGTGTCATCACCATTCGGCTTCGGGTTCCTGCGCCCGTCCGTCCGTGACGAGTGAAGTCGTTGCCTTAGTCACACTCCAATAGCCTCTTGAGCATTTCACCTTTCAGCATCATTATCACACAATAGAATTCCCCAATCATTTTGCTGATCAGTGAGCTAGTGAGGATGGGGGAGGGAGGTGTGATAATGTCCCGGCGTTACATATTCCGCCCCTCCCTTCCCCCCACGACGCCAATGCGGCCTCGTGAATTAGCCAATTATTCGCGCGCACCCATACCCACACACACACACACGCACACGAGCTAGACATAATGGGCGCGACAATAGGCGATTTTCGCTCTCTCGGCCGGTTTCCTCGAGAAGGCTTCCCGCCTCACCGACTGAATGACTTCTGCCCATTATTGGCCAGGGCCCTGGGGGGATAATCTCCCACCCCCTCCGCCATCCCAACAGGGCCGGTGTCTGCCCGCCATCGAAATTTGGCCCATCCCCCTCCCCGCCACAGCAGTTAGGGCACCAATCGCATTACCGATGAGATAATTTACTCGCGCGTGCGCATTGGCTCGGAGTAACATAATCAAGAAAGGTAAATTGACCGGGTTACGGCAACCTCGAGGGGTGCCATAGTAGCTTCTCTGATTGAAGATCGGCTAAAATTTACCGGCACAGACATCGCAAATTATATTGCAGTTAGAAAGGGATGCAGGGACCTCTTTCAAAACCGCCGTACCTGTCGGGGTCCAATACCAAATGTGCTACACTGAACTGAATAGTACGCCCTCGTGCTTGCTACTTGAAATTGATTAGGTAGCTAGGTTTATCAAGTTATTTATTGAGTGACTGCAGTGTTGACTACCAAACCATATCTAATCACGTCGAGGATAGATCAGAGATGGATTTTCAGAGGCAGGCTGGATTATAGGTCCTGGCAAGAGTTGAGAGAGGGTTTTGAGGCCGTGGTCAGAGTCACAAGGTGCTTTAATGGCCGCAGAGGGCTCACATTTGGCTCATGGAGTCTAGACGGTGAGCGTGTGTCGCTAAAACCGTGAGTACGTTTGCCTAAGGATTCAGACCCACACTGAAGTTTATCGTAAAAGACACTTGAGGGAAACAGTAACAACTAAGAAGTATCTATATGGTTCAAGATTTTACACGCCATCTGGCACTGAGATTAAAATGCGGCAAGACCGTATACATGTGCTTAGGCTGATTTACGGAATCGATTTCCCATGCTCAGATAACCAACAGATCTCAACAACGTGACATCGATTTAAGTATAAGTTTCCCTGACGTGTGATGCTACTTTGTACAATTCTAAATTATGTAAGGCATGCCCGCAGCGTTCTTCCATTACTTAAGAGTGGAAGATCGGGACGATATAAATAAGGGCTTATAAAATAACATATTTAAGATCCATGGTAACCCTTGGAGTTGGAAAATTCATTTTACAAACATAAAGTGATGCGGATGGCAAGTTTCTGTTGTGCTATCACATTAAATGGTTACCAGGATTCTGAAACGTGCGTTCGATTCGAAGAGACTTCTTAAGTAGGTTACTTATCGGGCAGCCTAATCCCCAGGATTTTAACCTTTGAATGAACTTCTTACCTGTCACCGGCAAAAAATACACCTTGTAAAATGGGCTATTTACCTAGCATAAATTTTCCCGTGATGCACGATGCTCTTATAAATTTGGAAACGTTTTATAGAAATCATGGAAAACTTTATTATTTCTTGTACGCATTTTGCAGTAAATCAAGTATTCTTAAAATTTTATACTCGAGGAAAAGGTATATTTGGATTTTTAAAAGTTTACGATTAAGATATTTTTAAGACGAAGAACGATCTATTCATCTAGCATAGTGTCTGTATATTTATTAAAGTTGCTAATGAAGTATACAACATTGTTCATATTCATTTTGCAAATATTATAAATAATACATGACTTCTATCTGATTAACGCAGTTTGTCGTTTAGATCCCCCAAATGAAAGTCTGGTCAGGTTCAAACAAATTCGCTAATTTCAAAAGTTTTTTGAACCGAAAAATACCCTCTCTTCAAGCATATAATTTTATGACGTAACTTTCTACCATAAAAGTGCAAGAAACGAAAATTTTGTGCATAGTTTCTATAAAAAAAATATGTTTAAATTTATAAGGCCATCGAAAATGGCTGAGAAAAATGCATACTACGTAAGCAGTGATGTCTTTAAAAAAGTACTTTTTACCAGAGGCTGGAAAGAAGCACAAAAAAAGCTACCAGCTAATGCAATTTAAATATCTTGGGTTTATGCTGCATGATAATACATATTATACCCCTACTCAGTTAAGATTTTTGGCTCCAAACCCCAGTTCAGAATGGCTGTCTAATGGCTGATAGGCTTTGACGGTGAGGGAAAAGAAGTGTGATGCTGGTTCTGGGAAAATAATTTCACGACATAAGCTAGAATAAATCTGGCTCACTTGATTTATTATGACGCACTAAAGGTCGCGGCTTTTACATATTAAGCTATTTTGTGTGACCCATCTCATGCAAGGTGCCGAAATTTTCGCATAATTGATACTTAGTTGAAAAACTCTTTGCGAATTCATAAATTAAAGAAATTAGTTTTAGTTGTAGCATTAGAAGTAGAAGTAGTAGTAGTAGTATTAGTAGTAGTAGTAGTAGTAGTTTTTAGAAATAGTAGTAGTAGAAGATGTATTAATAGTAGTAGTAGAAATAGTAGTAGTAGTAGAAGGAGCAGTATTATGAGTAGTAGTAGTAGTAGTAGTAGTAGTAGAAGTAGTAGTATTAGTAGAAGTAGTAGTAGTTGTAGTAGTATTAGTAGAAGTAGTAGTAGTAGTAGTAGTAGTAGTAGTAGTAGTAGTAGTAGTAGTAGTAGTAGTAGTAGTAGTAGTAGTAGTAGTAGTAGTAGTAGTAGTAGTAGTAGTAGTAGTAGTAGTAGTAGTATTAGCTTAAATTAATGCCTAAAAATACCTTATTCAACATTAAGCGTTCGTAGATGATGACGACAGACCGAAGTTTCTAGAGGAAGAATGATCGTTAAACACTTCTCTGTGTGTGGATTTAACTGGATAATTTATGAACAATTCCGCAACTTCTGTGGCGTTAAAACCCGAGGCAAAAGGGCAAAGGGCCTTCTGGCTGAGATTATTATAGCACTATGTGTGCTAGAGCCTTGATATTTCTTTCACACCTCTGAATCACACCAAGATCGCCGACACATTAACAATAGGTTCAGTTGGCAGAAACGCGCTATCAGGAACCCCTGACTAATAAAAGTAGGAAAAAAACAGGAGTTACGCAATGATAAATAAACAAACGCCAAAGGACCTGATCATCCAGCAAACGTGGCGCCAGCAGGGCTGTTCTGTTCACGAAAACAAACAATAGAGTTAAAGGAAAGTGATCAGACAGTTCAAGGAAACTTAGTCAGCACCCAATCGTATTATATAAGTCACACAAAATTTCAACAGACTTAAGGTTAAATGGATAGTTATAACGAAAGTAGACGGGGCTTTCCGATAACCACAGGACAGGCAGGGGTTGAATTGACGAGAGTCTATAAAGCTTCCGCGAGTACCATCAACGGCATTCCCCGTAAACCTCTTCATACTCGCAAAACCTTCTCGGGTGTGCGACCTTGATTGGCTACGTTCCGTCTATGAGTGTTATGTCTCCTTCTCCCAAAATAAGCAACAAACAATCAGTTTCACACAAAGTGGCAAACAGGCAAAAATATCGGACTACATGCCGCATTTCATTATTTCTATCAGCAAAATAGGGTGTGAAGTAAGTCTTCCGTCGCTGCCTATGCCATATCAGTGAATTGAGGAGTGGTGTTTGATGCGAGAATTTAGTTGTGATGAAGAGAACCTACCCAGACTTCGTACCACATCATTCACTGGCCGAAATTGGGACAAGGATATGCTATTTAGTACTGTGGGGTACTAGTGTATATATTACTAGGATTTATACCTAGGAGTCGTAATTGATGTGGTGATTTCTTGTCGGTTTTTGCTCGAGTCATTAATGACCAGGTTTTCATTACCATTATCGAATCTTAGCGTGAAGATTACTCGGCAGATTGGTTGGCTGTCACCATGACTGCTGGTAAAATGCACCCTCCATGCGTGGCTAATAATTTTGCACGGGCAAAATCGCAGAACCGACTATGGAGGCGGGAGGTTTTTGCATTTGGTAATCGAATGCTAGCCGGAAAAGTATGACTCAAACAGCTCGCGGCTCATCCAGTTTCTGCCTCTTGAAAGAATTTCGGCCTCGTTGGACTTGAAGGCTACGTCCAGCAGAATAGGCCGCAATCTGGAAGGTAGTGTGATTCCTTCTCAAAAAGTATGCGGGGCCGGTGTGAGTGACCAGCAGTCGAAGTGACAACGAACTAAACTGCCGAGTAATCGTCATGCCAAGATTTAATAACGGTGATGGAATCACGGCCATTAATGACTCGAGCACGGACCGACAAGCAATCATCGTCTCTATGACCCCTATTGAGGAAAACGTGCACTCCTACTTATAGAAGTCTGCGGTGCTCTGGCACTTGTTTCCGATAAAGACTGTACAACATGTACCTAAAGTATCCTTTTCCGTGCTTGTCTCTGATAAACATCTTGTTCCAGCGATCACATCTTCTACTGCTGAACTGCTTCCTGGAACTCTCCGGTTCGCTTCTATCAATAATTCTGCTTACGTCATCTAATCTTGCACGCACCTGTTCATCTCTCTACATGAATGAGACGTGAAATTTATCCATGGCTGCGTGCGGTTACAGGGGACATGTACAGCACTATCGTCCACTCCACGTGGCCTTGAACAAAATGACCTTGAACAAAATGGCCTTGAACAAAATGACCTTGAACAAAATGATCTTGGGCAGTGTATGTCTGCGTTCCTGTAAACATTTGGCATTAACAACGGCGATGGAAAAATGCTGAATGTGCCTCGTCTTGCGCTCATGCAAATTAACTGAAATATTTGATGTCGCAGCCTATTGGGTGGCCAGGGAGATTGACAGAGAAATTTTTGCCAAGTTATCGGCTCATGTGGGCTCAGGTTCCTACCGGCTGACAGTTAGGACTGAGTCATAAAAATAACAACAGTCCGTTTTTTTGGCAAACGAATTCAATTGAAGATTAGAACTGAGCCAGGCAGTCAACACCCAGGTCTCAACGCAGGAGGCATTAGAAAGGGAAATGTAGGTCATTTGAAGCCTACTCTTCAATAAAAACCTGCTAGAAATAAGGGAAACACTGTTGCTTGCCCGCGTTTTATCAACAGGAGCATGGTTAACGCCGCAGGTCCCTCATGATAATCCGCACAAAATTTACCATGCTTCTGATTAATGGACAGAAACCTGCTGAAAGATCTTAAGTGCCTATCAGAGCAACCTTATTTGTGGCCCAATTTCGGTTACTTTCGGAGACTTTAACCTGTTGTATCGTTGGGTATTTATAAAATCGTCCAGCTTTGCCCTTGTTGCTTTCAAGATATAATTACCTTCAGGAAGAAATCTCGATAAAGACAATGGATACTTTGACGACCATGTCAGACTTATTGGTCAGCTTTCCCCAGCCATAATTGGGAAACGCTCAAGAAGCCGAAAGTTGGGATTAGATCACAGGTTATTCAAGCCTGGGCCTAGGTATGGCTGCCTGATGAGAGCTAACAGAGCAGAAATCGCCATCCCTGTCACCCTTGTCTTTGGAGGCCATTTTTCCTGCGTCAATGCTGATCACTACGCGATTGGCTGCTAGGACATGAAGCTGTGACCATAAAAGCCCAACGATGTGAGCCACTGCCGTAACCTACTCGGTGAACACTTTTACATCAATATTATAATTTTCGCATTGCAAACCAAAATAACTCAACGGAGCGATATTCAGTTGACGTGTGATTGGCTTGCGTGTGCGCTGGTAGCGAAGCCCTGTGACAGCACAGTACACAGTTTAAATACACACTGCCGGTACACGCAATCGCCATATCGCAGGTGTAGTGTGCATTTGTAATGTCGACAGTTTAGTTAACTGGCAACTGAGGTTTCCTGGCCATGCGAGTTCCTCCATCTCCATCAACTTTTTTTATTAAGGAATATTCCAGTTTCTCACACAGTCATTCAGTAGCTATCCGATCTGCTTACCATTGACCTTGTGGCCTGCTTCCTGTGAGTGCATGGCTCAGAGACCCTCAGCAGACTGACGAAGGACTAACTCATAAGTCCGTATAACCCAGAGAGTATCACTAGAAGTAAAAAGGCGATTCCCAGGAAACAGTTCAGATGAAGAAGATGCGATTGAACTCCTTAACAAGGGAATTAGCTGGTAGGCGTGATGAAGGCACGATAACTGCCGTATTTAAAGTATGTCGTTGCTATGCGACCACACCTGCAGTATATGTAGCAAGTTTCGCAATCACCGCTGGGAGTCATAATTGATGCGATGGTGACTTGTCACTCTACGTCCGAGTCGTTAATCGCTGCGTTTGGATCATTCTGGTCACGCCAACATCCAACATGGATGATCAAATCTCAACCATAAACGACCCAGGCGCGTTCTACTGACAAGCCATCAACGCATCAATTACAACCACGATGGCGGTGTTCGCGAGGGTGGTTAATTATAGTACACATGCGGTCGCACGGCAAGGACGTACAATCGACACAGCACTCCTTGTGTCTTCAATACCCCTTCCACTGCAACTTTCGCTCTGATGGTGGATTCGAATGAGAATCCCAGACTTCTTGTTCCAGCATTCAATCGGAATTCTGCTTGACAGACGGACGATAAAAGCGGAATAGGCAAAGCATGGCCCCAGACGGAGCCTGTGACGTTGCATACTAATAATAAAAGCACATCTAAGAACAGTGTATGCAGTAGTCAAAAAGGCAAGTCAGTGCGGTAAACTCATGGCTTAGGGGTATTCCGTGGGCTGACAACATCGACGACAGCAAGGAAACGGGGGTAAACTAGCGACCGACGATGGATAGCGACTCAGGTGACTGTAGGCTGTGCCTGACTCTAGGAAGAAACCCAACCAAGCTGGATACCATGCTGGATGTTGGTGTACAGAAGCACATTCTTGAGTTCCACCACAACTAGCAACGACCGACGGCCATCCGTTTTGTTGACTTTGCCGCCGCGATAGATTCCATCCATCGTAAGATCCAGTATCGCCAAGAATCATCGCTCCACCAATGCGCGATTTCGGGTTAATAAAAATCTCTCCCAACCGTTCAGGATCCGGTCTGATGTTCGGCAAGGTTATATACTTTCGCCGATTTTGCTCAACTACACTACTGACTGGATTTTGAGAAGGGCCCTACATGAAGATTATGGTGTTGAGTTGCCATTCATACGCCGGCTGAATGATCTCGACTATGCCGATGATATCGCCTGATAAGCTTCAAGCTTTGGTGATCTGCAGTCTATGGTGTCACGTATAAATGTCGCTAAATTGGTCGATTTATCCATAAACGCTAGGGAGACCAAAGTGTTTTAGAGCTGAATCACGCACCAGGAGAAGGCAGCTCTCGAGATTGATGGCTGTCAACTTGAAGAAGTTGATAGTTTCCAATAACTCGGGCGAGGCTGCTACTGAATTGACAGACTAAATACGGCATTGCTCCCGAATCAATGCTACACGCCGGGTTTTCTCGAGCCTAAGAAAGTGCCTTTGGATCCGACGCGACATATCAGTCGCCACGAAGATTCGCGTATATCGTGCGCTTGTCTAGTCAGTCCCCCACGCGCTTGGCTCTTCGCGGGCCTCGGCTCTGCGCGGGTCTCAAATGTGACACTCGCTATGATACCATCGCAAGGCGTTGAAGACAGAGAGAGATAGATAGAGAGAGAGAGAGAGAGAGAGAGAGAGAGAGAGAGAGAGCAAACTCAACACCTGGCTCGAATCATTTCATCGAAACCTGGAAGTGGTTCATGGACCTTCGATATTCTTTCTCCGTGGTTAGCAACTAGCATGGGTTGAACTATCCAGATCTGCTCTCGCAGATCGTCAAGCGTGGAGAGGTACGGTTCGGTACATTGCCGAAACCGGCTAGATCACGCATAATCACAGCCATACCAAGTACAAATAAATGTGTAAAGGTTCGATTAATGCCAAATTCCAATAAATGGAATAAGACAGATGACACGAGATTGAGTGGTTTATTGTGTATAGATTTCGTGGTTGCTCCCTCAGACAGAGGCAACCGATGGCGAAAACAGCATGTGTTAAAAGAGTACTAAGTAGAGACTGGGAGAAAGAGAGAGAGAAAGTGAGAATGAGAGAGAGAGAGAGAGAGAGAGAGAGAGAGAGAGAGAGAGAGAGAGAGAGAGAGAGAGAGAGTATCGGTGGTCACGGCCGATTTGTGGGAAGGAAGCCAGATGTTATATGGCACCCGACAGGGGCGGTTCTGGATGCATGTGTTTGTGCATGATGCATTTCTAAGGTCAGCTTTACAGGACGAGAAATAGACTTCACGCAGAGGAGCATTGAACAAAAACGCACTAAAGGTCGCGGCTTTTCCATATTAAGCTTTTGTGTGTGACCCATCTCATGCAAGGTGCCAAAATTTTCGCAAAATTGATACTCAGTTGATAAACTCTTTGCGAATTTATAAATTAAAGAAACTAGTATTAGTAGAAGCATTAGCAGTAGTAAAAGAAGAAGTGGTAGTAGAAGTAGAATTAGTAGTAGCAGTAGTGGTAGTATTATAAGTAGTAGTAGTAGTAGTAGTAGTTTTAGAAGTAGTAGTAGTAGAAGTAGTATAAATAGTAGTAATAGTAGTAGTATTTGTAGTAGTAGTAGTAGTAGTAGTAGTAGTAGAAGTAGAGGTAGTAGTAATAGTAGCAGTAGTAGTAGAAGTAGTTGTAATAGTAGTAGTGGCAGTAGTAATAGTAGTAGTAGTAGAAGTAGCAGTATTATGAGTAGTAGTAGTAGTAATAGTGGTAGAAGAAGGAGTAGTATTAGTAGTTGTAATAGTAGTAGTAGAAGTAGTATTGGTAGAAGTAGTAGAAGGGGTAGTTGTCGTAGTAGTAGTAGTCGTAGTATTAGTAGAAGTATTAGTAGTGGTAGTAGTGGTAGTAGTAGTAGTAGTAGTAGTAGAAGTAGTGGTAGTAGTAGCAGTAGTAGTAGCAGTAGTAGTAGTAGTAGTAGAAGTAATAGTAGTTGTGGTAGTAGTAGTAGTAGTGGTAGTATGAGAAGTAGTAGTAGTAGTAATATTAGTAGTAGAAGTAGCAATATTAGTATAAGTAGTAGTAGTAGTCGTAGTAGTAGTAGTAGTAGTAGTAGTAGTAGTAGTAGTAGTAGTAGTAGTAGTAGTAGTAATACCTAAAAATAAATTATTTAACATTAAGCGTTCGTAGATGATGACGACAGACCGAAGTTTCTAGAGGAAGAATGATCGTTAAACACTACTCTGTGTGTGGATTTCACTGGATAATTTATGAACAATTCCGCAACTTCTGTGGCGTTAAAACCCGAGGCAAAAGGGCAAAGGGCCTTCTGGCTGAGATTATTATAGCACTATGTGTGCTAGAGCCTTGATATTTCTTTCACACCTCTGAATCACACCAAGATCGCCGACACATTAACAATAGGTTCAGTTGGCAGAAACGCGCTATCAGGAACCCCTGACTAATAAAAGTAGGAAAAAACCAGGAGTTACGCAATGATTAATAAACAAACGCCAAAGGACCTGATCATCCAGCACACGTGGCGCCAGCAGGGCTGTTCTGTTCACGAAAACAAACAATAGATTTAAAGGAAAGTGAACAGACAGTTCAAGGAAACTTAGTCAGCACCCAATCGTATTATTTAAGTCACACAAAATTTCAACACACTGAGGGTTAAATGGACAGTTATAATGAAAGTAGACGGGGCTTTCCGATAACCACAGGACAGGCAGGGGTTGAATTCACGAGAGTCTATAAACCTTCCGCGAGTACCATCAACGGCATTCCCCGTAAACCTCTTCAGACTCGCAAAACCTTCTCAGGTGTGCGACCTTGATTGGCTACGTTCCGTCTATGAGTGTTATGTCTCCTTCTCCCAAAATAAGCAACAAACAATCAGTTTCACACTAAGTGGCAAACAGGCAAAATATCGGACTACATGCAGCATTTCATTGTTTCTATGAGCGAAATAGGGTGTGAAGTAAGTCTTCCGTCGCTGCCGATGCCATACCAGTGAATTGAGGAGTGGTGTTTGATGCGAGAATTTAGTTGTGATGAAGAGAACCTACCCAGACTTCGTACCACATCATTTCCTGGCCGAAATTGGGGCAAGGATATGCTATTTAGTACTGTGGGGTACTAGTGTATATATTACTAGGATTTATACCTAGGAGTCGTTATTGATGTGGTGATTTCTTGTCGGTTTTTGCTCGAGTCATTAATGACCAGGTTTTCATTACAATTATCGAATCTTAGCGTGAAGATTACTTGGCAGATTGGTTGGCTGTCACCATGACTGCTGGTAAAATGCACCCTCCATGCGTGGCTAATAATTTTGCACGGGCAAAATCGCAGAACTGACTATGGAGGCGGGAGGTCTTTGCATTTGGTAATCGAATGCTAGCCGGAAAAGTATGACTCAAACAGCTCGCGGCTCATCCAGTTTCTGCCTCTTGAAAGAATTTCGGCCTCGTTGGACTTGAAGGCTACGTCCAGCAGAATAGGCCGCAATCTGGAAGGTAGTGTGATTCCTTCTCAAAAGGTATGCCGGGCCGGTGTGAGTGACCAGCAGTCGAAGTGACAACGAACTAAACTGCTGAGTAATCGTCATGCCAAGATTTAATAACGGTGATGAAATCACGGCCATTAATGACTCGAGCACGGACTGACAAGCAATAATCGTCTCTATGACCCCTATTGAGGAAAACGTGCACTCCTACTTATAGAAGTCTGCGGTGCTCTGGCACTTTTTTCCGATAAAGACTGTACATCATGTACCTAAAGTATCCTTTTCCGTGCTTGTCTCTGATAAACATCTTGTTCCAGCGATCACATCTTCTACTGCTGAACTGTTTCCTGGAACGCTCCGGTTCGCTTCTATCAATAATTCTGCTTACGTCATCTAATCTTGCACGCGCCTGTTCATCTCTGTACATGAATGTGACGTGAAATTTATCCATGGCTGCGTGCGGTTACAGGGGACATGTACAGCACTATCGTCCACTCCACGTGGTCCAAAATGACCTTGAACAAAATGACCTTGGGCAGTGTATGTCTGCGCTCCTGTAAACATTTGGCATTAACAACGGCGATGGAAAAATGCTGAATGTGCCTCGTCTTGCGCTCATGCAGATTAACTGAAATATTTGACGTCGCAGCCTATTGGGTGGCCAGGGAGATTGACAGAGAAATTTTTGCCAAGTTATCGGCTCATGTGGGCTCAGGTTCCTACCGGCTGACAGTTAGGACAGAGTCATAAAAATAACAACAGTCCGTTTTTGGCAAAGGAATTCACTTGAAGATTAGAACTGAGCCAGGCAGTCAACACCCAGGTCTCAACGCAGGAGGCATTAGAAAGGGAAATTTAGGTCATTTGAAGCCTACTCTTCAATAAAAACCTGCTAGAAATAAGGGAAACACTGTTGCTTGCCCGCGTTTTATCAACAGGAGCATGGTTAACGCCGCAGATCCCTCATGATAATCCGCACAAAATTTACCATGCTTCTGATTACTGGACAGAAACCTGCTGAAAGATCTTAAGTGCCTATCAGAGCACCTTTATTTGTGGCCCAAGTTTGGTCACTTTCGGAGACTTCAACCTGTTGTATCATTGGGTATTTATAAAATCGTCCAGCTTTGCCCTTGTTGCTTTCAAGATATCATTACCTGCGGGAAGGAATCTGGATAAAGACAATGGATACTATGACGAACATGTCGGACTTATTGGTCAGCTTTCCCCAGCCATAATTGGGAAACGCTCAAGAAGCCGAAAGCTGGGATTAGATCACAGGTTATTCAAGCCTGGGCCTAGGTATGGCTGCCTGATGAGAGCTAACAGAGCAGAAATCGCCATCCCTGTCACCCTTGTCTTTGGAGGCCATTTTTCCTGCGTCAATGCTGATCACTACGCGATTGGCTGCTAGGACATGAAGCTGTGACCATAAAAGCCCAACGATGTGAGCCACTGCCGTAACCTACTCGGTGAACACTTTTACATCAATATTATAATTTTCTGATTGCAAACCATAATAACTCAACGGAGCGATATTCAGTTGACGTGTGATTGGCTTGCGTGTGTGCTGCTAGCGAAGCCCTGTGACAGCACAGTACACAGTTTAAATACACACTGCCGGTACACACAATCGCCATATCGCAGGTGTAGTGTGCATTTGTAATGTCGACAGTTTAGTTAACTGGCAACTGAGGTTTCCTGGCCATGCGAGTTCCTCCATCTCCATCAACTTTTTTTATTAAGGAATATTCCAGTTTCTCACACAGTCATTCAGTAGCTATCCGATTTGCTTACCATTGACCTTGTGGCATGCTTCCTGTGAGTGCATGGCTCAGAGACCCTCAGCAGACTGACGAGTGACTGACTCATAAGTCCGTATAACCCAGAGAGTATCACTAGAAGTAAAAAGGCGATTCCCAGGAAACAGTTCAGATGAAGAAGATGCGATTGAACTCCTTAACAAGGGAATTAGCTGGTAGGCGTGATGAAGGCACGATAACTGTCGTATTTAAAGTATGTCGTTGCTATGCGACCACACCTGCAGTATATGTAGCAAGTTTCGCAATCACCGCTGGGAGTCATAATTGATGCGATGGTGACTTGTCAGTCTACGTCCGAGTCGTTAATCGCTGCGTTTGGATCATTCTGGTCACGCCAACATCCAACATGGATGATCAAATCTCGACCATAAACGACCCAGGCGCGTACTACTGACAAGCCATCAACGCATCAATTACGACCACGATGGCGGTGTTCGCGAGGGTGGTTAATTATAGTACACATGTGGTCGCACGGCAAGGACGTACAATCGACACAGCACACCTTGTGTCTTCAATACCCCTGCCCGTGCAACTCTCGCTCTGATGGTGGATTCGAATGAGAATCCCAGACTTCTTGTTCCAGCATTCAATCGGAATTCTGCTTGACAGACGGAAGATAAAAGCAGAATAGGCAAAGCATGGCCCCAGACGGAGCCTGTGACGTTGCACACTAAGAATAGCACATCTAAGAACAGTGTATGCAGTAGTCAAAAAGGCAAGTCAGTGCGGTAAACTCATGGCTTAGGGGTATTCCGTGGACTGACAACATCGACGACAGCAAGGAAACGGGGGTAAACTAGCGACCGACAATGGATAGCGACTCAGGTAACTTTAGGCTGTGCCTGACTCTAGGAAGAAACCCAACCAAGCTGGATACCGTGCTGGATGTTGGTGTACAGACCAGATATTTATACAGAAGCACATTCTTGAGTTCCACCACAACTAGCAACGACCGACGGCCGTCCGTTTTGTTGACTTTGCCGCCGCGATAGATTCCATCCATCGTAAGATCCAGTATCGCCAAGAATCATCGCTCCACCAATGCGCGATTTCGGGTTAATAAATCTCTCCCAACCGTTCAGGATCCGGTCTGATGGTCGGCAAGGTTATGTACTTTCGCCGATTTTGCTCAACTACACTACTGACTGGATTTTGAGAAGGGCCCTACATGAAGATTATGGTGTTGAGTTGCCATTCATACGCCGGCTGAATGATCTCGACTATGCCGATGATATCGCCTGATAAGCTTCAAGCTTTGGTGATCTGCAGTCTATGGTGTCACGTATAAATGTCGCTAAATTGGTCGATTTATCCATAAACGCTAGGGAGACCAAAGTGTTTTAGAGCTGAATCACGCACCAGGAGAAGGCAGCTCTCGAGATTGATGGCTGTCAACTTGAAGAAGTTGATAGTTTCCAATAACTCGGGCGAGGCTGCTACTGAATTGACAGACTAAAGACGGCATTGCTCCTGAATCAATGCTACACGCCGGGTTTTCTCGAGCCTAAGAAAGTGCCTTTGGATCCGACGCGACATATCAGTCGCCACGAAGATTCGCGTATATCGTGCGCTTGTCTAGTCAGTCCCCCACGCGCTTGGCTCTTCGCGGGCCTCGGCTCTGCGCGGGTCTCAAATGTGACACTCGCTATGATAACATCGCAAGGCGTTGAAGACAGAGAGAGATAGAGAGAGAGAGAGAGAGAGAGAGAGAGAGAGAGAGTATCGGTGGTCACGGCCAATTTGTGGGAAGGAGTTAGAGTATTTTTGTGTCCAAGCGGGGTGTTTTATGGCACCCAACGGGGGCAGTTCTGGATGCATGTGTTTGTGCATGATGCATTTGTAAGGTCAGCTAGGCAGGGTGAGGAATAGAATTCACGCAGAGACGCATTGAACAAAAACGCAGGACACCACATGATGACTGTTGGTGTTTGGCACCATCACGTAGTTTTGTATCGCTGGAGAGTTAGACTTGGTCATCACCAATTGGGAAGTTAGCAAAATAGCTAAGCTTCTGCTCCTTTTCCCAAATGGCCAGCGTCTTCGGAAACTGCCCTGTTTGGTGATGCTATAAGGGAGAGGTGGTAAGCGCTCAAACCAGAGAGCCACGCAGTCGCCCATTGCCGGATGTAGTCTGAAACCATTCTTCCCGTCAGCAGTCAGTCAGCAAACCCGTTGTTGTGGCTTATTCTCGAGTTTATCGGAACGAGTAATACCAGACAACTCTCTATCGAACCAGGGGCCTGCAATCCACCCAACACAGCAGAATTGAATCAGACGCATACATTTCTCGCCTCGATTGGGAGTTATATAGCTGACGACAACAAAAATGTCAAAATGACCAATGGTCTGTTCGAATACTTGTTCTGTCTCACACATTAATAAGCATCGTTTTACGCAGACCAGGAAAGTTATAAAATCGAAGCCTTCATGCGTTGCCACAATCGAGGCCACAATAAACCTAGCTACCGAGCACTCAGGAGCAGGTTACTTGCCGGCTACTTTCAGCCGAGATTATAGTAATCCATTTTTTCTTTAAATAGTTGCTCTCTTCACTAACCGAGGAAAGCAGTAGCAAACATTTGCGAACTCTTCTCATAGCCATGCTGACTACCTGTATCAAACAGGAAGCGAGTCACAGAGGCCAGAATACGGCCAGGAAATAAACAAATTTGTGCTGACGGTCTCTGCAAAGTTGGCAGGAGGTACCTGACAGTATCCTGTCATGCATGGCGATCGATTCAAACTTTCAACGGCGACACAACCGCAGTCCAGATGGAAGTGATCGATTAATTTGCGCTTCAGACGTAAACACAAACCAGCGGGCTTAGCGGTTAGCACGTCGAACAGATGGTAGTCGACCACACCTTACAAACGCAGCACACCTACGCCAAACAATATGAAAACTGAATCGGTTGAGAAGCGGTAAGTGCCATGGCTTGCAAAGTTGTCAATTGATACGAGAATTCGGTCCCCTCATGACTGAGAGTCAAGCTGTAATGGCTCCTTTCTACTGGGGTCCTTATGGCACCTTCACGCATGTGAGATTCTAGTCGTCTTTGAAGAAGGTCCGGTACATTTGGGGGTGCAGTTGTGTGTGGCATGCGTGGACGGGCTGTTAAGCTTTGTACAGCTTTCGGTGGTCTTTCCATCATGTTGTTATCGGAAAAGGCAGATGCGGGGAGTGTGGTAGATGCTCTGCAAGTCCACCTCTATACACTTTTTTCACATAAAAGTCCCCAGTGCTGCGCTCAATCCGTGGGAGACGTGGCTGGCGTCATCGATTGCGACGGTTGAGTTCATGCCCGTTACCCAGCGAAACAGCGCCGGGAAATGACCCAATGATCCTGAAATTTTTGCAGAGGCTTACTCGGCTGAAAACAGCAATTGTTTTACTGCATACATCCGTCAGATGATCAACTGATGTTTTGACGCTACTGAAATGTCAGAAGTAGCACGACAAGCCAATCTGGCCAAGCGCGATCTTACGAGGAACTACTCTTCTGTTTGCCATTAATTTCAGTCGAAAAAAGTTAAGGAGGATGGGAGAAATCAAGGGCACAAGACCCTCAGAGGGGAGAACTTTCCATGTAAAGTTCCCTATTTGGTCGGACGAAAGCATGGTTAGACTTAACTACGACCACGATCTGATTAAATCAACCCCTAGACCACACTGTACCCTTTGAAAGTGGTGACCTCAGCGTTTCTAGGTTATTGCTGAATATTTTTCACACTGGCTATGGAAACGATACCAGCACAACCCCAATACCAACTTTCGATAGTAAAGCCCGCAGTTCTAAACTGCGAATTTCCTACTAAGTTTGTACAGCCATAGATCATAATGATTAAATGTTAAACGACATCATTAGGAGCAAATTCACGCTATGCTGCTGTCTGAAGTTAACATGTTATCTCTTGCCGCGGATTGAGGTGCAAACACGTATGGTGAACATACTTTAAAATGTACCATTTCCACGAAAGATAGCCAAAACTCAACTGAACTACTTTAGTCCAAGGAAATTAATATGGTGTACACACTGCTGAAATTATCGTTATAGCCCGACAGATAATTGGAAGATGAGGGAAGCGTATTCGAAAAAAACGTTTTATTAGGAATATAAGCAAATTTTCGCATCCCAGGTGTGTGCATAAAGAAGAAGAAGAAGAAGAAAGAAGAAGAAGAATAAGGTTTTTCGCTCGCCAGAATCATGGCGAAGCCTTGAAGCCTTACTCGAGTCCATCGTTAGAGATAAACATGGAAACAAAAAACCAAGAAACATTTGTAGGGGGCAGGAGCAATTAAACACCCATGACGCCAGGCCGGTGGTGACTTCGCAGGCCTTTGTATGCCGGCGCCAGATCGATAAACCGATTGACTGAGTTCTCTTTTGAGGCCCAGGCTTCGATCACTTCCTGACCTGTCTTGCTTCTGGTGTGGGCGATTAGCTTCATGGCTGCAAAGTTAAACACGGGACTTGCTTGGAAGGTGTGGGCAGTCACTTGCGTGATCAGTCAACCCCGTCTCACAGCTCGTGTATGCGCGATCCAAGCATACGTCCAGTCTGTCCCATGTATTTACAAGAACAGTTTTAGCATGGGATGCTATACACTACGCACCAAGGACACCTCCAGACCGACGTCTGATTGGTCTCTGTCCCCTATCACTGTTACTTGTTGAGAAGAAGTAGATGTGCTCGATGGGAACAGAGCTTTATTCGCCTGACATTTCGGATTCCAAATCGAACCCATCATCAGAGACAGATGTTTTTGTTGCCACTTTTATCTCTGACGATGGACTCCAGTAAGATATCAAATGCTCAGATAAATAAAGCCATGATGTCGGCGAGCGAACAGCCTTCTTTACTTTAACACTATTTTCAGACTGCGAGCACGTGGATTTTTTTTTATCCAAAACTCGCCTTATATAGTTGGAGTCCTGAGCATTCTGGAACATGCAGGCCAATTGCGAAGAGTGTTCTAGAATCTTCCGGCCGACCGACTGTCAGTCGTCGATTGGCTGTTTCTTGTTCGAGGCTCCCCTCGCGGGAAAAGGCGTCACAGGTGTTCGATGCTGCTGAACACGCTGATTGGCCGCCTGATTTAACGCGCGCATTCTGCGCCGGCCTGGCCTGTTGTACCGCTGTAACGCACGACGAGACTGAACAGGTCGTTTAAGTGGATTGAAGACTGACTTTTGGCGCGAACTCAGGATGGGTGTCGGAATGATCGAATGTCGGTGAAGATGCCGGTGCCCTCTTCCACTCTCAAACGCTGATCCCGTCTCCAATTCCAGGCCGTGAGGACTCGAGGCTTGAACTCAAGAGGGGTATTTCTGAATCTTCTGAAGACGAACGACATTTTGGCTCTCCAGAGGCACAGTACTGGACTCATTACTTGAGCACAGAGCCCAACCCGAATGAAAATTTGGAAGTGTTAATTTTGTGCCACTGCGCAAGAATAGTTCGAATTTCCTCTCATCTTAGTGGATCCGTAATCGCAACAAATGAATGTTTCATTTCCGAGGAAATAAATGCGCGAACGTTGGTAAAGCCTTCCGAAAAAACCTTTTTCGGCTCGGTCCGAAGATCGACACAAGAATGGCGAAGCACGCGTATCTGGGCTTTTTGATAGTACAGTAGATTTGGCATATTATGAGATGTCAACTTAAATCTGTAAAATGTGATTTCGATTCAAAAGGATTACTTAAAGTGAACTGCAGTATCATTGAGGCTGAAGTGCATATCGGGCAACACCTGTCTAGGGTCCTTCAGATGTAAGCCTTAGTTTTCTCTTTCACCCTCTCACTCTAAAACAAAAGGCCGAATTGAAAAAAACTGAAATACTGGTAGCAGAAGTCGGCTGCATTTCTCCAGAAAGTTCTGCGGGTTATTGAGTGCGATTATGCTTAATGATTTGTCTCAACATCTGTCACAGCAGATATGTCCGCTGTTCAGCTTGTTTACTTTGACACCTGGCACCCATGTTCTGCGGTCCTTTGTGGAAGTCAATCAGATCGGTTCGTGTGTTTATTTACGGGGTGTAAACCTATTTTGGGTGAAAACGAGCGTAAATAATGGAACTCATAGGTAATAACCAACTTGACAGGTATTAGTAATCTGATCGCATAGTGCCATAATGCGTATTTCGAGTAGGGGGTACACAACAGTTTGGGTTTGCTCGGCATGCAGAGTTTAAAACATCCACACACACAAGGAAGTGATCTACAGTCAACCAGCTACTTCCTGATACAGTACCCTGGGGATTTGTGGCTGAATATGTAGCAATTATTGTGATTCACTCTGCTCTAAAAGAGCCAGCTAAGGGATGCCGAGCGTACACGTGTGCATCTCTCGACTACACATCCGCCTTCAATGCCGTTCCACAACACTTTCTAAGCAAGACATCTCAGTTCGGCTTCCGTGGCTGCACTCAATTTGTCCAAACTGGCAGGTGGAAATCTTCTATTTTTTCTTTTTAATTGCGGATTCCTTCGATGTTAAATTTTATCCACTCATAAATATATATATGATAGTATGTAGCTCACCGATCTGCTTAAGGAAATGTATGTTCCGTTGTGCCCTGGAGCTCAGACAAGAGCCCTCGCAGCCCGTGGCTCAATGGTAGAGCGTTCGACTCAAATACCAAAGGTCGCGGGTTCGAATCCAAGGTGTGCCACACTTGGGTTTGGGTATGACTGGCTGATGACGGCTAATAAGCCAGAAATGGTCATTCAGGTCTCCCTTGTCTTTGTTGGTTCCACATTATCAACATATGCCACACGTCACTATGCGACTGCTTGTGAGTACTCTAGTCTGAGTTCCAGAGCACAACGGAACATACATGTTCCTTAAGCAGATCGGTGAGCCACACACTATCATATATATATATATATATATATATATATATATATATATATATATATATATATATATATATATATATATATATATATATATATATATATATACATATATACATATATTGCTAATTGAAGCGAAAAATGCATGTCAGCAGAAGAGGCAATCACGGGAACAATAGGTTTAATATACTAACGTTTCAAAATAAAACAATATTCCTTTGTCAGAGGTGGGTTCAGTACGGTGCCTTACAGTATTCATGGGGGCTGAACATGCTGGCTCTACAGCAGGATGCACTGCAGGGGGGTGGGGTGAAATTTAATGGCTGTCCTGCTGGTCACTGCTTTTTCTCCATCGCCTCGTCTGGAGGCTGTGTCTGGATGGCAAGGGTAATTGATCTCGCCTGCATTGCCCACGTTTGTTGTCACGGGCCCGCATATCTGTTTCTCGCCCTTTGTTTGCATCTGTCCGTGTACGTCTCATCGGTGGTTGCTGAGTCGTTGCCGGTGTCTCCGTTCCTATCGGGTTGGTGACGCCCATCATCGGTGTTTATGCGCCAACTATCTTCACCTGCATCCGTGTTCACGCCTGACCGGAGGTCTTGCTGGTTTGCATTCTCCGCAGTTATCCCAACGAATGCGTTGGTGTGTGGTATAGGCTCTCTCAGGTCTGTGTTCTGGTATGCGTTTGCTTGCGACCACAAGCAGTCTAACTTCTTGTCTGCGATTCCATTGATTGACTCGCACTCGTAAGGCCTGGTAGGCCGCCGGAAGAATCGCACAGCGGTTGCTGGAAGTTCGTACGGGGTGCCAGGCTTCGAACATTTCTCTGGCTGTTTTGTCGATATCTCCGCCTAGGATTTCGGCATCCTGGAAAGAAAAGGTGTGCACAGAGACCACAAAAAGTGCCGCCACCAACAAGAGCTGATCCACCCTTCTTACGGAATTTGTGTGCTCAATAATGCGGGTCTGTAGTCGCTTGCCGGTCTCTCCGACGTAGTTCGCCTCACAGGAGCCGCACTGAACACAATAGACGACGTTCGCCGTTTTACCGCGTGACATGGGGCCTTGGGTCTCATTGTCACCTCAGGTCTATGGGCGACGCCGATCCCCAGTGGTTGTAACAGCTTCAGATACGTTCTCGATATATGCCATTGCCAGCCACACTTTCGGTTGTTCTATCGTTGATCTTATAACTTGTCTCGGTTGTCTGCTGCATTCTATGAAGCTACAAGGATAACTGTTGGAGGTAAACATTCTTCGAAGAAAATGGCGGACGATACTAAGCACCTCGTCGGACAACAAGTTACGTCCTTAATGTTGACACACAAACCACGTGGGGCTATTCCGAGAGCAGAGCACGATGTCCTTAAGACATTTATGGCTGACAAGAGCATCGTGATACTGCCAACTGACAAGGGCCGTTCCACAGTAGTACTCGACAAGTCGGAATACCTCCGGAAGGCCAACGCTCTACTCGATGACCGTCATGCCTCCTCAGGTACGGTGGAGATCCAAAGAAGAAGCTGGTGGCAAAAATCAACGCGACACTCGCTAGTTTGCAGAGAAACGGTGTCATCTCAAAATCTGAACGACTGACAATAAAAACCTACAGATCCAGCCATGACGGAATCGTATGGGCTGCCCAGTGTACACAAGCATGCTCCTCCACTTCGAACCATCATATCTCTGCGCGGAACACCCACATTCAACTTGGCCAAATGGGCTGTTCCAGCGTCTGAACTGTCTTACATCAGACTCCGATACAACGGTCCGTTCAGCCACCCATTTCTTGGAAAGACGCCGTGGTTTACACCTAAATGTAGACTAAGTCATGGTATAATTTGATATTACCTCACTTTTCACCTCAATTCCCCAGAGCCCTGCAATTGAAACTGTTGATGACCTGCTAATCGGATCTAATGCTGAGATTATCCTCAACTATGAAAGCGACCACCCTAAAAGCTCACAAAAGAAGCTGCGTCCGAACTCTGTTCCACCGGGCATACCGTTATTGCAACAGCGATGATCTTAAAAAGAGCTTGTTTACCTGTGTCGGTTGTTTCGATGTAACGGGTATCTGATTAGTTTGGTAAAGAACTGCCTCAGGCATCAGGCACAACCCCAAACGGGGAAGTTGTGGCACGAAAATACTACTCCCTGCCTTATATGAAGGGGGCCTCTGAGGCAATCGCTCGGCAGTTGAATCGCCTTGGTATACACGTTGCTCACAAGCCAGCATCCTGAATACTCACCACACTATCCCAAATAAAGGATCCCATCTCTCAAAATGAACAAACAAACGTAATTTATCGCATCCCGAGCGCAAATTGCCTTTGTGTGTATGTTGGGCACACGGGTCGACGTCTGGGCACCCGTATTAATGAACACAAAATAGCCGTCCGCCGCCGAGACACTCTGTCCCTCATCTTTGCGCACGCACTCGAGTGCAACCATCGATTAACTTTGGATGAAACTGAGGTCGTCGTCATGGCCAACACAAAAGGAGCGAGGGAATTCCTCGAGGACTGGTACTCCTGTGCGGGCAGTATCAACCGCCATGTTGTCCTGGAAATCCATGATGAGGGTCTACGTTCACAACTCACCGCCCCCCGTCCAAATGCCACATCAACTACCGGCAACCCAGCCACCCTGAATCCAACTGATCCACCATCCACCCTCCCTCTGCAGCACCGGGACCCGCAGTTGTTCCACCTCCCCCTTCCCCTAGCTCACAATCTAACATGACTCACCTTTTCACAAGCCAATGATCTGTCGGCCCTGTCACGCCAGCCGGTCTCGTGCGACATTCTAACACTTACTTGTATTTATTTCGTCTAAGGACGGGTTGGTTGACGAGTACAACTCGCCTTTTTCCAAAAGAACTCTTCCTCTTTTCATTAAATCAGCTTGGAATGCATACCCACTCTGATCTGCATATATATATATAGGCGTGTTTCGAAAAGCGACAAACACGGAGAAAATTCTTCACTACAACAGCAATCACCCCTTGTCGCATAAACGCAGTTGCGTCCGATCGCTTTTTCGCCGCATCCAGACACACTGCAGCACAGAGGCTGAGAAGCTGCGGGAGAACGTAAAACCCTATGGCGCCTCTTTCTCGCCAGTGGATATCCACGCAGCTTCGTAAACAAATGCTTATACCAAAGGCACACAAAGACCGAAGGTGAGCCTAAACAAAGACCTGAAACCTTCCATGTCTTGCCCTATGTGAGGAACGTCTCAGAAGCCACTGAGCGCGTGTTAAGACCGCTAAACGTGGGCGTTGGACACCGACCGGAGGCCACCATCCGTCGCCGCTTGAGTTAGTTGCTATGCGTCGGCGTCATTGTCGTCAAACCAGTCCTGGTGTCGATGGCGTGCGCGTCCGAGGACATCGAGGGCGGTGGACTGGATGACATTTCGCAGTTGACCCCATCGTGTCTCCACGGTAGCGCTATCATCTGGAGCATGCAGGTCCTCCAGTTTCCCGGTTATTTGGTTGCTGAAATCAAAACAGTGAGCAGGCAAATTTAATAAAAGAGTAATTAACTTACATGGCAGCCTCTTACCTTGGGGCCTTCGTCAGGGTTGCAGTCGGAGCCTCGTCTGGGAGATGATGAGGCAGTGATCTGTCCAACCATCGGCATCGCGGATCGCCTTGGTTACCAGCACGTCCTGTCGATCTCGTCTGCGGACGAGAACATAGTCCAGCAGATGCCAGCGCCGCGACCGAGGGTGCATCCACGTGACCTTCTCCCGCGTCGGAAGGCGGAAGAAAGTGTTGGTCAGCAGGAGACGGTGTTCCGCACACGTTTGCAGAAGAATGAGGCCGTTGTCGTTACAGCTACCGGGACAGTGGGGACCCAGCAATTCCTGTCATGCAGCGTGGTCCCGTCCCGATGCGGGCGTTGAAGTCACCAAGGACAATTAACTTGTCTGCCTTCGGCACAGTCGCCAGCAGGGCGTGCATGTCTCCGTAGAATTTTTCCTTCGCCGCATCAGAGCTCGTCATTTGGAGAGCGTTGATGCGGATGATGTTGGCGAACTGGTCTCCCCGTAGAGGTAGGCGGGGGCTCATCAGGTGATCATGGATACCCTGCGGCTGACAGGGCAGATGTCCCACGATGTCGTTCCGGATGGCAAAGGCAACACCAGCGTCGCGTCGCTCTGCCTTTGGCCAGCCGCTCCAGAAGAAAGTGTAGCTGGCACCCACCTCCTCCAGCTGACATGGTTCAGAGAATCGGGTCTCGCTGAGAGCAGCAATGTTCACCTTGTAGCGTGTCAGTTCCCGAGCGACTAGCGTCGTCCTCCGTTCCAGGCCGGTCACTCCTAGGATTTTCTAAAAGGGAGTGTGAGTGGACTCACCCGAGCAGCCTGGAGGGTATGGCGAGTGGGATTGGACGGGGGGTATTGTTGTTTGTTAGAGTTTTACGTCCGCGTATTTTGCAATCTGCGTTCCGCGGCCGGCTGCAGAAGACGTTAGACACAGCATTTGTTTAGGGCACATTTCCTAGCACCTTCATCAGCGAGGAGGCAAGCAGTGATGTCCCTAAATATGGCTACTGTGTCATCCCAGATGGCTGCCTAACTCCACTATGGCCCGTTTAGGGGGCCACGTGGTAGATGCGTTGGATACGGGGACCTGTCCTGATGACGTGATATAGCCAAAGTTGATGGGTAGAATTACAGGAGGTGCGAGGGTATGCTCAGGCCGGCACAGAAGATGTAGGAAAGAAGTATGGTAGCCCTTTGCCATATTTTACTTTGCACACAACTTTCTACAGTTATTCCACTTGTTACACATTTAATTAACTCGCATTCACCCATATTTGTTTAAGTTGGCATTTATTAACTGTAACGCGCCACACTCCAACTGGTTTGTTGTTCGGTGACATGAACTGATTTTCCACCTACTGCTTTTGTTCTTCACTGACCGGCGTCATCAGAGGATTCCGTCGTATCGTAACCTTTGGTGTGGCTTGTCTCTCTTATTTCTTAGCGTAGGATCGTATTATCGATCGTAGTTGCTCGCTAAAGCAGTTCCTGTTCCGGAGCGCACAGCTGAGCTGACGGTTGTCTGAAGAAAAATTTCGACATTCCGGCTGGGAATGGAACTTGGCCAGTTCATCCTGCACAATAAAAAACTTTCAACTGATCCGAAATATTTTTCTTCCCCTCCCCTATACACTACGCATACCATTGCTGCGCTGGGTGCCAGGTCGACTCCGAAGCAAATGACAGTCGCACGAAGATGGAAAAAGATGGTCGTTAGTCTGTTTTCTCGGGCACCTAATACATGTCTCAGTAACTAGAATAGCCTCCATGTAGGAGGAGGACTGAGAGACCAGTAGCGGCTAGCGCGACCAGGCCTGACAAAGTGTCCACCTACAGGGTCGAACCCCTGGATGGAGGTACTTGTTTACCTTTACTGCCGGAGACAGCCCCGACAACTGGCGTTCAGTTGTGGATATGAGGGACGTGTGACCGCAGGGCTTGCACACACACACACACATACACACACACGCGCGCGCGCACACACACACGCACACACACCAACGACTGACCCTCCCGGGGAGGAGAAATGACTTTGCATGCAATTGTGCGTGTGCTTGTTTATAAGACAGACACTGTGGTGCTCGTGTCCGCTCGGATGGCAAGAAAAGTGTGCGGCGTGGGGACTGGCTGGCTTGCTGGATGATGGAGCTTAAATAAACACCCCTTTCACTCCCACCCCCCGCCCCCGGCCAACCGCCCGCCGCGCGTGCACGGTGAACCACTATCAGCCGGCAGTCTCGTCACGCGCCACGGACGTGATCATAGTCACGGAAGTGCATCGTACCGTGCATGCACTCCAACCCACCGGTACGCGTGTGTTTGTGCTGTACTGAGACGTACAGATAATGACTGCAGTGGCTACGGCTGGCGTGGGATCCCCTGGCTGTTATGATCTTGCGGTTTCATCAGCTGATAAGCCCCTGCAGTCGGCACACGGGAGCGAAAGAAGGCAGCACGCTAATTGGGTGTGCCCTATTCAATCACGGCGTCACATTCCCATGCTGTGCTCACGTAAAATGCATCAGTGAGCGAGTTTTTGAAATTGAACCACCGTTCGTATCTCCCCCAATCAAATCTGAAGTTTCTTCTATGTACATGGACTGGCCCATTTACCCACTAGATACCGTTATTTACTACAATTTATTTTAACTACCACAATGAGATCATTTACAAATGACACCAGCACTATTTTGAAGGAAGACAATCTGAAGCAAATTTTGTGAATTCTTCACAGACGACCGTTGATGCTGCCGAGAGTGGTAACTTTCGGTCACTATGTTTCATTTGTTGTATTCTGGTGTTATCACTTTTACCTTCTAATTTTTATCCTTGGTAAGTGGAGATCTTTTTGTTGAAAAATTTGAAATGATGCCTTCAAAAGAAAGCGTATCCCTCTCTATCTAAATCTGAGGGAGCGTACTTTAATGGTGAGTGCGGTAGCTGCAGCGCAAGTCTACTATCACGTAAAAATAATCTGCCTTCTAAGTCGCCGTCCTTGCACCACTCTTCTGTAGAGCATACGGTGGACCTCGTTGAATTCGACGGTCGAACTGTCAGGTCGACAACCTGAGGTTTTAGAATTAAAAAGTCAAAAAGATGGAGGTATTAAACAAAATTTACTGAGGCTAGAGAAGGAAGACATAATTTATCCGGCAGTGGTAGCAAGTCCTCTCGCAGGCCGAGTTCTTTGACCCAGTGTCCGGACTTAATAAGCCTGCGACAGCGTCGAGTTCTCGCCACACGGTGTCAATTCACGCGCGATTCAAGCAGCGAATTGACCGTATCCATGTGCCCAGGTCTCACTGTAGATGGAAGATGCCACTTTCCTCCCTCGCCGGTTAGCACCTTCCGTAACCTTCCCCCTGTGGCTACCGACACCCCTACGCTCCCGAGCGGTTGTCTCGTGGTTATGTTGATATCCCTCCTCCGTCCCTTGTGCAACAAACTCCCCCCTTGTTCTATTGTTAACCACCTTTTAAATCCCAAGACATTTTAAATTAAAAGGGTTAGCTTTGTCCTCATCTAATCCCTTTTTACTACCGTGTCCGCCTGTAGGTGCTTGGTGATGACTCTGTTCAGCTTATGATTCAAAGTATCCTATGTAGCTCTCGTGTGCCATCCCTAATACACTTGGCTGTTAAAAGGGGCATACTAGAAGGAAGCCACCAGTGATTCTTATTCTCGGTGGAGCCAGAAATATCATCCAAGGGACATTCGTCAAATCTGACAAGGTTCCGAGACGAAACACGCCAATAGAAACCCCCTATTCCAAAGATATAGCGTTAATTTCCGAGGAAATAGGGCTTTAGGTTAAGGCTACGGTTAAGTTTTCAGGCCATCTATATTCGCGAATACGCCCGAAGAACCGTCTTCAGATAGGTAAAATCGTCAGGACAAAACAGTCGTGAAATTTCTCAACTTTCCTCAGCGAGCGTTTGATTCAAGAAAGATTAGCGTTCCAAGGAAGGTGCTCCAAGCCCTAGTTAACCCTTTAAGCAGCAAATAATTTTGGCAACAACTGACACTAGGTCACTTAAGTTTGGCACCCGGCAGAAAGGAAAAGTTCGCGATTTCGTCAGGTTGACAAACCGAGGTTTGCGGCCCAAGCAGGATGCGAACCGACGCCAACAAGGGAAAGCCTCTAGTACAGACAACGCTCTAGCCAACTGAACTACGAGGCCCCCACTGGAGCCGTGACTTTCATCACGTAAAAATAACCCATGCCCAAGTCACCGTCCCTGCACTTCCCTGCTGTGGAGCATAAAGTGGACGTCGTTGAAATCGACGGTCGAAATGTCGGGTCGACAAACTGAGGTTTCCCGCCCAAGCAGGATTTCCTAAGCAATCAATCTAGAATCCATCTGATGACTACCAGGCACAAGTAATGAGTAGAGGCCATTGCTCGATTTGAATAATTCATTTGACCCAAGTGTGATAAAACTCATGACTCCCGGTGGGGGCCTCTTAACTCAGCTGGCTGGATGTACAAAATACTTCCCCTTGCCGACGTAGGTTCGAATCCCACCGATGCCTCCGAGTTTTTCACAAGTGGGTTAAGTGGATCATTCAAATCTGTCAGTGCGTTTGGGACGCGGTTCTGCGTGCCTGAAATGCGTTGCGTACCATTGAAATTGCAGGGATACAAGTGACCCTAATTATAAATTCCTGCCCCTGCTAAATTTCTTCAGAGTCATTGCGTTAAGGTTATCAAACTGATTCATTTGGCATATTCTGCAAAAAAAGAGAGAATGATCTAAAACAAAGAAAAACAAGGAAGGGAAAGAGAGAAAAACGAAAGGAAAAGCATGTTTTGCACCATCCGAGGAGTGAAGCCGTGACCCGTTGATCAGAAGTCCATCGATCTAACCATTGAGCCACGGGCCCGTTTTCTTGCGGGTGTAGATAGGGAATATTGACTTTAATTCGCTGATGAACGCTCACCGATCGCTAACGGAACTCACTCTTTCCGCTCGTGTGCTGGCAGGGCTCAACAGTGAGCCTCAAGGCAGAGTGAAACGAGTGAGTTCCATTAGAAATTGGTAAGCATCAATAAAATAATGCAAAAACGGCTCCATTCAATGAAACCAGAATAAAAAATTAACAACTGCACATGAGTAAATAGGTTTACATAAAACTGGTCATCTAGTATGGGGACTGTTCGAGTCTCAGTTTATGTATTGTGGTCTCATTACACGTAAGGTTTCGTGCCAGAAATGGCAATACGAAGCGTAGGTTTGCCTATTTACGGCAAGAGATATGTTGGTAACCTGATCGCGTGCGGCGAAAGGACTTAACTGCAATTAGTTCAGACTGGGGGGGGTGGAAAACACTGATCTTCTTATGGTTGGTACTCAAAATGATTTAGGTAAATTAGCATCCCGATCAGTTTGTGTTGTGCGTCTTAGAATACTCTTTATCCACGTCCAATAGGAGCAGGGAGTGCAGTACGAACGTACGCAAAGAGCTGATTCTGAAACCAGTAGAATACAGCAATTAGCGAGGTACAGAGAACAGGAACAAGAACAGAAACAGATAGTAAATAGAAGCACTACAGGAAGTTACGAAACGTACTCATTCCGTTGTGCATCTGGGTTCAATCTAGAACCCTCGCAGGCAGTTTCATAGCAAGAATTGACCACTCGAGGCACCCTGGTCTTTGTCAACCCCACTCTATCTGCCAATAAAGGAATAGTACGTGACGTTTTCTCACACTCGGCATATTTTTCAGTTGGTCAGGTACACAGTAACCAAGGAGAAAATAGTGGAATCTTCCGGGATGAAAAGTTTCGAACACCAGGGAGGGTGAATAGAAAAAAAAGGAAGGAAAATAGACGAGGCAAAGGAAGGAAATTACTGAGGAGGATAAAGCAGATGAAATCGCATGGCGTTATAAAAAGGAACTTTTGGAAGAAAAAGAGGAGTGAAAAAAGAAGAGCATAAAACCTATAGAAGAGCTGGTGAATATGATGCATAAGAAATTAGGAGATTAAAGAAAAATCAATTTGTAATATATAAGAGGAAGATATAGATGAGGAAGAGAATGAGGGAGGAGGAGGAGGGAGGAGGAGGAAGAAGAAGAGGAGGAGGAGGATGAGGGGGAGGAAGAGGAAGAGGAGGAGGGGGAGGAAAAGGAGGAAGAGGAGGAGGGGAGGAGGAGGAAGAGGAGGAGGGGAAGGAGGAGGATGGGGAGGAGGAAGAGGAGGAGGAGGGGAGGAGGAGGAGGAGGAGGAGGAAGAGGAAGAGGAGGGGGAGGAGGAGGAGGAAGAGGAAAAGGAGGAGGTGGAGGAAGAGGAGGGAGGAGGAGGAGGAGGAGGACGGAGGGAAGAGGAAGAGGAGGAGGAGGAGGAGGAGGGGAGGAAGAGGGAGGAGGAGGAGGAGGAGGGAGGAAGAGGGAGGAGGATGAGGGAGGGAGGAAGAGGAGGGAGGGAGGAGGAGGGGGAAGAGAAGGAGAAGAAGGAGGAGGAGGAAGAGGAGGAGAAGGAGGAGGAGGAAAAGGAGGATGAGGAGGAGGATGAGGAGGAGGGATGAGGGAGGGAGGAGGAGGATGAGGGAGGAGGAGGAGGAGGAGGAAGAGGAGGAGGAGGGAGGAGGGAGGAAGAGGAGGAGGAGGAGGAAGAGGAGGAGAAGGAGGAGGAGGAGGAGTGGGAGGAAGAGGAGGAGGAGGAAGAGAAAGAGGAGGGGGAGGAGGAGGAGGACGACGAGGAGACGGAAGAGGAAGAGGAGGAGGAGGAGGAGGAGGAGGGGGAGGAAGAGGAGGAAGCGGAGTCAATTTGAGCGAAGTTTCAGCAAAGCTAAAAGGAATGGTCTACACCAGCCAGTTTCAGAAACCCTTCATGAGGCATAAGCTGATATGCCAGAGTAGAGGGGAGATTTTGGTGCTGGTCTCACTTGAAACTCTGTACTAATGTCCCAAACAAGATTATCGGCTAATAAGTGAAGATAATGAGTGCGGTGGTCACCGTAGAGTGGGTCTCTACACTACGCGTGTCATAGTTAATCCGATTAACGCGTACTATGAGTAAATGTGGCTCTCGCTCCGATGATTTGGCCTACTGGCTTGACACAGTCGTTTTTACGGGCCTGCCAGACGTCAGCTGTGAAATAACGTCCCAGTGTGTCACATATTACAACTTGACCGACAACAGCGTTTCCTGAGTGACTGGGTAAAGTCCATAGTTGCAATAAGCAAAAAGCATAGCACAGTGACGGTAATTTAGTCTGGTGAAAGCAGGAGGCATTGGTGTCAGTTTTAACGCCGAAGCAATGTGATGGCACGATGAGAAGAAAAAGGAGAAGAGAAGAAGAAGAAGAAGAAGAAGAAGAAGGAGAAGAAGAAGAAGAAGAAGAAGAAGAAGAAGAAGAAGAAGAGACGGAGGAGGAGGAGGCGGAGGCAGAGGAGTCAATTTGAGCGACGTTTCAGCAAAGTTAAAAGGAATGGTCTACACCAGCCAGTTTCAGAAACTCTTCAAAACTATCAAAAATAGCACTACATTATCCATTCAAGGCCTGCCGCAGATGTGTCTAATCAACTATGGCTGGTAAACGATACCCGACAGCCCGTTTTGGTTGTAGAGCTGCTGCAAGTGCTCTAAAGTGAGGTAAAGCTGGTTTTTCAGCAATGCATTGTCTTTGTTCCACTTTTAATGGCCTTAATTCATAAAAGCTATTGACTAGATTCCTGCCCGCTGACAGGTTCCGGCATTGAGTGATGAATCACCACGCGTTCGGCGACATCTGCGTCACCGATGTGTCAGTTCAACAGGTTATTGACAGTTTTGTTCAGTTACGACGTGGTCGCGTGCCTGTGCTCGCAAATGACCCTTAACAGTCCAGCTGATTGGTCCAACTGGGCCAATAGTCTGCGCTCTCACATTGAACACGTTTAGCATAAAAAACCGCGACGCCCTGGGTCTTGATACATCCTGGTGACACGGATTCCTCTGTTGCACCGGTGATCGCCCTGTGTGCCCGTCGTCGTAGGCTTAAAGCGAGAGAGGGAGAGAGAGAGAGAGATTCTAGCGGCTGTCTGTGCCCAGCAATCAATACAACCACCAGAATTCTATTTTCGTGCTGAAAAAAACCGATAAATAAACTGAAGAATGAGACATTTTTGCCACTACGCTATCCTCGCAAGCCTCCTTGCCGTCTCCACATGCTCGGTTGGTCTCCCTGTGTCCGCCGTAAGTCATGCCTTTTTTAACTTTTAAACCAAAGTCCTTCTTGCTTCACCCAAATACACATATACACAATTTTGAACTACTAGCTCAAGGTCACTGGTTTGAACACGACCCTACACGAGGAGTGAAATTTTCGTGTGGTGGGTCTGATCGATCGAACATAGTATTAAAAGATGTTAACCTGACAAAATTCTGAAGCCCTGTTTCTTTAAATGACCTTTGTCAGTCATCCGAGTATGCTCGTGGGACTACAGAAAGTACTCTCTGTAGATCTTCCTTTTCGTGTCATTTTATGATTGGAGACGCAGGACCAATCAGACAGTTTATAGTGCAATCAGTAGCATGGACAATTTTATCAAGCAGTATTTCATATGGCCAGAATTTTTATGTACTAAATGCCTGCTTTAAACCTATTACCTACAACATGCACTCGGCATAATCTCTCAGTTGAATGCCTCGAACACCTTTTATTCTCCTCTAAGGGTTGAAATCAAACAACAGATACAATTTGTTGATTGCTTACTGTACCACTAAATACCCTAGTTAAAGGCCTGCAGTCTGCTTTAGTGGGTAGAAATTAGGTTTGGTGATGATACCCATGGAAACGTACCTTTTCGATCATTCACCCTCAAGTCTGTACAGTCATATAAGTAAGGGTAGAGTAGTAAAAGTTAAAGCAGCCAATGAGCAGTATGGGTGGAGAGGACTACTTTCACATCTCTCTCACTCTCTCTCATACTTACTCTTCATTGGCTGTTTGAACTTTTGCTACTCTATCCTTACTGTACTTACTGTACAGGCCTGAGGATGAATGCTCAAAAAGCATCCACTTGCCGAAATTGATTTCTTCTTCAAGGCAAAAATCAGCAATCTATTCTAACTCCACTACCTACTGTCGAGTCGCGGTCTTCTGATCCTAATTCCACCTCTTTTCTTCCACAGACCGATCGATACTACATTAGACGGAGACCTGAGCATCTATTCGACACGGTGGTTGTGGATGAGGCGGTAGAATTGTGTAAAAAGGAGCTCTCCAAAGACTACCTGACGGGGCGAGGTTCGGGAAGGGACAAGCCATGGAAGTGGCAGCAAACGGAGAATGGAGACGCGTACTTCATCCTAAAGTCAGATCTGAAAGACCTAAGCGTGGGCGCGAATTGCCTTTTCCTCACATCCCTGGAAATAATGGCTCGGAGGATGGTAACCACGGAGGAAACAGGAGGTTTACAGGACGCGCCCTCGACAAATGACTATTTTGCGTGAAGCAGGCACCTATATGAACTCCCTTCCCCCTTGTATGCATACAAACATACAAACATTATGCGTATATATATATATATATATATATATATATATATATATATATATATATATATATATATATATATATATATATGTATTGGAGCATGCCAAAGTATCTACAGCCAAGTTTGTACTTTCAAGCATTCCTACTGGAGCCGCAGCAACGGCGAAATCGGAGAATTTCACCTACAGTCCATTTCTTCATGTACATAAACAGCATTATGACCAACGACCGCCACTTCCCTCTCCCCTCTTCCCCAACTAAACACACGTGTGCATTTCTTCATAAGCCCCACTGAAGCGTTACCTACTGAATGCCCCTCCGTTTTCTCATGATGATGCTTTGTGTGCCTGTGTGTGTACAGACGAAGTTCATTACCATGTTTTCTTGTACAAACTTGCCAGGTCACTGATTAAAGCAGTCACCATGTTGGTATCCGTATTTTTCGTTTGGTTCAGTAGTTCAGTATATTTAAGGGTAATAGGCATTGCCTTTGAAGACCCTATTAATAAAAAAAATATTTAACTGCAAAATTGCAGGCAAAATACACGTCATTGCAAAGTAGTGAATAACATATTCAAGTAGAAAGAAAATTGTTTTTAACAGTCAAGTCTGGGCACGGTTTCGATGATTACCTATGTCAAATACTAGATATCACCGTTATCTGTGTGTACGTGCAAAACTATTGTATGATGTAGCAGTTCCTTCCCTGTAAGATGGAACGAGTATTGTAAAGCGAATATAAATACAGTTTATGTTCGAGTGTGGCAGTCGTGTCTGCCCGTATGACGTCCTCTGGCAGTTCGATCCAGGCACTATAAAGTCGCTGCGAAAACGAAGGGCGACGAACATCCAGGTTGAATAAGGCTCATCGAAGATAGTGAAGTAAAAATACATATGTTACTATAGATTAGTGAGTAACATATCTGCATAGAAAGGAAAAAAACGTTTCCTAACAGTGGGATCTAGGCACAGTTAACCACGATTATCTACATGTATATGCACAACATTGCTATGATGTTGCAGTGCCTTCGTGTAGACTGAACGGTATTCGTTAAGCGAATAAAAATCCAGTTTATGTTTGTATGTATCAGTCGTGTCCGCCCGTAAGACGTCGCCTTTGAGTCCGTCCCATGTACCAACAATTTGCTACGAAAACGAATGGCGACGAACATCCAGGTGGGATAAAGCCCATCGAAGATATTCCAGTTAAAATAAATATGTTACTATAAAGCTGTGAGAAATAAAAATTTTCTGTAACACTGGGATCTAGGCACAGTCATCCTGAAGGATCGAAGATTACCTATATCCCCGTTATCTGTAGGTATGTGCGAAGCTTTGGTGTGATGTAGCAGTGCCTTCCTGGAAGAATGAACGGTATTTTCTAAGGCATATATAAATCCAGTTTATGTTTTAATGTGTCTGTCGTGTCCGCCCGTATGCAAGAAGCTCCTTCTTCACATCTTCTTCTGTGAATTCGAGGTCCTCAATGACTGTGTCGTTACTACTTGTATGAAAGTCTGTTTGGTTAAAATCTGCTTCATCTGTAAAGACAGATGTGAAAAATCGACTAAGGTGTTCTGCCTTATCTTGATTTTCATTAATCTCTTCGTTGTTGTCACCTTTCAACACTGCCACCATCTCCTTCTTCTTTAACCGACTATTGATGTAAATAAAAAGTACTTTTGGCTTATCGACGGCCCGTTCTATAATTTTAGTCTCATACTCCTTCCGTGATCTGCGGATAATTAACCTTATTTCATTCCACTTTCGGCGAAATTCTGCGTAATGCATAGGTTGATTTGTTGCTACATACCTTCTCCAGAGTTTACTCTTTCGGTTCAGTTGTCTTTTAAAATCTTGCGTTAACCAAACAGGGCGGTTTGCCTTTTGTACTTTTTTAATAGGGCAGTTACGGTGCATAGCGTCGTTGATAACGCCCCTGAGAATGGTCCAATTTTCGTCCGGATTTCCGGTCAGAATGTTTTGCCAATTTAGTGCAGATAAGTCTTCCCTCATCGCAGAGAAATTCGCGCGCCAGTAATTTAACCGAACATCATGAGTCTCCGTTTGCTTTGTGTGCAAACAATATTCCCACAACAGCATGACATGGTCACTTTTACCAAGCGGCGCGAGTGACCTTCATTCATCCACATCAATTGGGTCCTTTGTTAGAACGAGATCTAGGAAATTCGCCATTTGAGCCTCCTTAACTCTCGTTGGAAACCTAAAATTCTGGACGAGAAAGAGATTCTCCGTGAGCTTTAATAATTTTGGAGCTAAAGGAATACCGCGAAACCTTTTACGGATAATGTGTTCCAGTCAATCAATTGTGCCTTAAAATCTCTGGCGATAACTGTGTCTTGAGTCTGAGCTGCATCTTTAATTATTTCGAACATTATCTCGTCAATTTCCGGAGTTTGATTTGGCGGTCTGTAAAGAGTCAAGAAATTCAGATTTTTGTTCTCCATGCCTCTTTAGTTTTATCCAAACTGCTTCGCAATCGTAAGGGTAAGCAGTTCTGCGTTCAGATGATATGATTGCTCTGTTGACGTAGATTGCTACCCCTCCACCCTTTTTGTGCAGTCTGTCTCGACGAAAGAGTTGATATCCATCGATGTAAATTTCGCTATCCAGTATTTCTGCCTGCAACCAAGTTTCTGTAATAGAAATGATATCCCGTTTCACATCGGATATCCATTCATATAGTTTCTGGAACAAACTTTGCGCGTTTGTATAAAGAAAGCGGAGCTTTGGCTGGACAGATTTTCGAACAATATTTGGTTCAGGATTGTTAGAATGGTCGTGTGTCTTATGCCGTCTACTGTCTGATTATGAGGCTACTGCTTTTGGATCGAACTGGAGGTCGATGTGTTTACGGACCTTTTTTGCACTAAGTGGTATTTTATTGTGATCTGACTGCCCTCCATACGCAGTGTCATGGGCTTTCTCCTGAGAAATGACCCCTGGGCGTGTATAATTTTTCCATTCCAGATTTTGAGGTTTCTTTCGCCCAGTCTGGATCGCTCGAGGAGTTCTACTTTGAGCCCTCTCCATTTCTCCCTCTCCGCAAGTGTAAAATCCGGCTGAAAAAAACGTTTGATGAGAGCTTCAAAGCATAGGTTTACTGCTTAGCAAAAGCTGGGCTTCTAACTCCTTCTGTAGGATAAGCTTCAGTGGTCTTGGTTAGCTGGACTCCTCATTTGAGTCTCTTAATTGACCCATGCTGAATGCTGTTTGAACGGTGACCCTCTCGTCCTCCTTTAAGATACTTTCAAGATATCTCTGGAATAGCTCCATATCATCGTGTATTCTTGCTTATGGGGTGTCAGATATAGATTCAGACATGCCTTTGATAACTATGCATCTACTGCAATCCACTCGAAGCCTCTGTGGTTGTGTCTTATTTTCGGGAATAAGATTAGGATCGCCCAGATTTCCGTCGGCTTCTGCGCTCAGTGGGTTTGATGTGAAACAGCGAACGCTTTGTTCTCTCCTTGATGCATTGTAATCAGTAGTTTTGGTGGGGGAATCGAAAGCACTGCTCGTACGTGGTTTAACAAGCTGGAAATTTGTTCGCGATTCATTTATAGTTGTAGGGTCCATGGCTTCTAACGTGATAGGCGGCACACTCATCGTCTTTTCTGGTTCGGGTTTGGCGGAGATATGTCTCGGAAGCCCTGGTCTATTAATCTTGGCCTTTTTACTGACAGATTTACTTTTTTCTTGTTTTCTCGAGTTCTCTCGCTGGTTTTTTTTTCGTCTTGCATTTTTAATGTTTGTTCTAGTGCTGCCGTAGCAGCTACTGAAAAGTGTTGCTGGCGTACCTTTTACGTGACATCCTTTTGCCCTACTTCTAGTTATCCGTCCAATAGATTCATTCGTATCGTCGACTGTGCCTAACCTAGTCTGTAACAGGATTTTCATCTACTCAATTTCTTCCTCGAGATGCTTGATCTTGTCGGCCAACCCATGGCATCCACTAGAAATTCTTTCGGCATGTGGTACGCCCATACAATCAATTAAAGTTTGCGATATCGCTCGTCGTCGTGATGCGGTGGCCCAGTGGTTAGCGCGCAGGCCTAAGGTGTCGAGAGCCGGGCGTTCGATCCCGGCTCTAACTTGAAATTGTGGGTAACAGTGCACATATCTGTCATGCCGTGAATTTACGAAAAATTGAGAATATGCAGAGAAATGAGGTTTTTTCTACGGCAAAATTGTAGACAATGGCTATGCTTATGCTAATTTTGTCGAAATATTGCAAAGAGGAAAGGCCTCATGAACATTTTCATGGAAGCCTATTTTGGATAAACTGACAGCTGCGTAGCTCAAGCCGAGATTTCCACAGAAGTCTTTCATGAAAGAATAACCGTTTTGCAGAAAATTGTTCTGATAGGACGATAAGGTTATCACGAATGGAGGCAAGAGTCCGCATTCCAGGTGTGTGTGTATAAGTGGACAAGAAGAAGGCTGTTCGTTCACCGGAATCATGGCTTTATTCGTCTGAGCTTTCGAACTCTTACTGGAGTCCATCGTTAGAGGATTCAATCGGACGAAGTGAGGGTCTCTTTTGACGTGACGTCCTTATTCACATCCATCCCGCTGAGCTTAGCACAAGAAGTCCTGTGCAGGAAACTTGAGGAGTCATACGACGAAACCCAGAGTTCTCTCAAGATTTAACACCTTATGAAGCTATTCAAATTTTGCCAAAAGACCTACTTCACCTTTGCCGGAGAAACCTATGAGCAGATCAAGGGAACTCCAATGGGCTCCCCAATCTCCGGTTTAGTGGTAGAATTGGTCCTACAAGAGCTGGAAAAGATCGCTTTCACTCGACAGCAGCCTATCTTTTGGCACCGTTACGTAGGCGTCACATTTGTTATCCTGAAGAAGAACATGCTGCAGCATTTCCATGATCACCTTAACTCGATTTTACCAGATATAATTCACGAGGGAAGAATAAAAAGAGCAGCAGCTCCCCTTCCTTGATGTACTCGTCAAGCGACGTCCCAACGGAAAAATAGAAACGGCTGTCTACAGGAAAGCGACGAACACCACACAGCTTCTAAATTTTCACAACAACCATCCAGGTGGCTCACAAACAAAGCTGTGTGAGAACATTATTCAAGCGCATCCAGACTCATTGCAGCAACCCGGCGGAAAAAGCACGTGAGGCCCGTTACCTCCGCGACTAGTTTATGCGGAACGGCTATCCGAAGGCGTTCATAAGCCGATGCCTACGTGTTCGACCGCGGAGGACCGAACCAGAACCAACCCCTACGATATGGCATGTGATGCCATGTATCAAGAACGTGTCAGAAGCGACCGAGCGCATTGTTGCAGGACTTGGTGTCGGAATCGCACACCGACCCAAAGCTACCATTCGCAGTAAGGTCATGAGAATCAAGGATAGATCAAACACGAATGAACAGTCAGAAGTAGTGTATCGCATCACGTGCCAAAACTGTTCCTGTAACTACACAGGACAGACTGGACGTATGCTTGGATCGCGCATACACGAGCATAAGCTTGCTGTGAGACGGAGTGACGGTTTATCGTAAGTGCCTGTCCACACCTACGAAACGGGTTACGAGTTTAACTTCGCAGCCACGAAGATAATCGCCCACGCCAGATGCAAGACAAGCCGATAATTAATTGAAGCCTGGGCCTCCGATGAGAACTCGGTCAATCGATTTATCGATCTGGCGCTGGCATACAGGGCCCGGCGTAGTCACCTCCGGACTGGCGCCACTGCTGTCTGATTGGCCCCTGCCAACGTTGCTGTTTTATCTCTAACGATGGACTCCAGCAAGAGTTGGACAGCTCAGACGAATAAAGCCATGATTCCGGTGAACGAACAGCCTTCTTCTTCTTCTTCACTGATAAGGATATCGATGGATCTCAGGCGAAGGATTGTTGACGAAAAGCGGTTTTTAATCCACTTTTTGCCGGAAGGCAGCTGTTTACAGCATGTAGACACAATTAAAAAGTTTTCTCGTCCTGCTACTCAATATTCGATTGCCTGTCCTTTTCATGAAAAAATATCCGCGTGTGAAGTGATAAAACGATCATTATTGAGGCTAAAATAAGATAAACACTACTAATTTGTGTTAAAAAACACCTTTACCGGGGCCTGACACCAATGCATTGTTGAAATCAGCAAAAATCGATCCGAATTCAGTTGGCGTTAACTTAGTACCCCAACCACACTCAGGATGTCAAAATTGAAATATCGGCATACCAAGAAATTAAATTAAATTAGGTATAAGGTCTTGGGTTCGAATCCCAGGTGGTGCACACTTGGGATTAGGTATGAAAAGCTGGTGACGACTAATAAGGCAGAAATGGCCATTCTAGTCTCCCTTGTCCTTGTCGGTTCCGCGTTATCAACATATAGTACACGTCGCTATGCGACTGCCTGCCAGGGCTCTACAGTGAGCTGCAAACTATACTATATATCCGGGTCTGACCATAAAATGACTGAAGTAACTATGCAAAAATTAGTACTACGGTCTTACCCCCTGGTTAACCCAAATTATGGGTACGCTATGGGGATGACACGTTTGTTATCGTTAAAAAGGATCAACTAGAAAGGCTACATAGAGAAGGTAACTCAACGTTACCAGTTATCACCTTCACGCTCGAAAGAGAAGTTGACAGTAAACTCCCATTTCTTGACGTTCTCTTACAGCGAATGACCGACGGAACATTTCAAACATCGGTTGACCGCAAGGAAGCTTATGCAGAAATTAACTTACATTACCAGAGCAACCACCCTGTCGATCACAGGCGGAGTACTTTTAACACCCTACTCAATCGTGTTAAAACGCACCGTTCTAATAATGAGATCTACCAGAGTGAACTTAGTTATTTATTCAAACTATTTCGCAGAAATAGTTATCCAAGAAATGTTGTTCGTCGATGTATGAGACGACAGGACTTAAAGAATAAGACAAGGAACTAGATTGTTTCGGTCAAGCGCCCAACTCGAAGAACTAACGACCACTTCCGTATATCAAGAACTTGTCTGAACTCGTTGAAAGACACTTGCGGAAGCATCAAATCCAAGTGGCGCACAAACCAACGACTACACTACGAAAGCAGCTTGTACACCCTAAGTATAGGGTTGGCTATTTAGATAAAAATGAAGTCGTATACAAGATTCCATGTTACAGCTGTAATGCGGTGTATTGTGGTCAAACCGGAAAGTCAGCCTCCAAGCGCATACATGAACATCAAGTGGCAGTAAGGTGGCGAGACCTCTTGTCTCAAAATGCCATGCATACGTTGGTAACTGGGCAAACATTTGCCGGAAAAAAACCACATTGTTCGCTCCTGCCCATAGTAGAAAGGCCAATACATTTTTGGAGGCCATTTACTCAGATAAAACATGTATTAACCGACATATAGAATTGGACCCTATATACGGCAAGCTGAAATAAAGATGGATGAGGCGACAGCCAATCCACACAGGAAGTCACCCTACAACGACAGCCATTGGCAGGAATGACTAAGCAATATCGATTTTTCAGCAAGTTTTAACTGTTTCGTACACTTGCTACACGTCTGACGACGACCTGGGGAACCGACGGCGAAATTTTACCTAGTAAAGTTACTTATTGTTTCCCAAAGAACTTATTTGCTTCGAATTATACTTTGGGCATAAATCAGAAGAAGAGGCCATCACAGGAACAATAGATTTAATATACTAACGTTTAAAATCAAAAAAGATTCCATCGTCGAAGGTGGGTTCAGCATGGCGCCTCAGTATTTATGGGTTCTGAACACTGCACTGCAGGGGCCTGGGGGAGTAAATAGCTGTCCTACTGGTCAGTGAGTTTT